>APFE031271488.1:20720-36738 GCA_000404065.3 Pinus taeda | reverse complement strand
AAACCCTGTTTTGTACCCAAAAGAATGGTTCCAAGTTAAAGAATCATCTGAGACGGATAACGGGTTATCCACATCCTGACCACATCCTGGTCGATATAAATCGTGGTCCAATGAGCACGAACAGTCTTAAATCTCTGTTCGTCTTAAATCTCTATGATTCAACTTAGACGAATGCCTTTTCTTTATAACCAACTGAATAATAACGACAAACAGGTATTAAGTAAGATAATGGACGAATAATAGCGAACCCTGAAAAGCCTGAATCGGTTTAGCTAAAACAGATGAGGGTTTCGGCGAGCCCGCAACAACGGCATCTTAAACATGATACAAATCTAAAATACTGTGTAGAGCATAGAGATATAATGCGCACAGTATCATAAACATGAGACAAGAATCATGTCGTAACATCGACAACCATTCCTGAAAATAATGTAAAAGTAAAGCATGGACATTGAAATATAACAAGGAAATAGTAGAGCTCGATGGTATTGAGTCATAGCCGTATTGACGGTGCCATTCTTGAAGATAATGTGAAAATAATGCATAGGTATAACAAAGAAATAATGGAGCTCGATAGTATTGAGACACAGCCGTATTGACAGTTAGGAAAACCATAAAACGAGGATTCTGAAACATACATTATGGCCATTAAATAAGTTACAGCCCCGTAGGGTTTCCAGTCTCAAGAATCATTAGCATGTCGCCCATACATCTACAGGGGTTAGATGCAGGTGCGACCACTCTGCAAACAGTATGCATGAGCCAACAGCGAACATATGTACAAACCCTTGAAGGATGAATTGCCAAAATACATGCGGGTGTGGCCCGAGCAAACAAGATTTTAATCAAGTTTTTAAATAAGAACAGAAATACGCATTCGGTTAACCATCAAATTCTATGAGTTACAAAAGGGCAACATTTCAACCAGTATCATAAGAAAGCAATGGCGTAATAACTGTGGTAAATATATACATATGTATGAAAAAACCATAGGCCGTGAATCAAACAAGTTCATAGTTTGGTAAACCAGATTTCCCAATATTTAAATTCACGGTCGTAGCCACAAGTATGTTCACAAAATTATACATCATTTTAAATAAGACCAGGAAAAAACTATAGCTACAGAAGTCAGGGTAGAAACCCAAATCATTACAAGCGAAATGGTGCCGACAATATCTCAGGACCATGTAACCGGATCGAGACCAGGGTTTCGATATAACCTGCGGCCAACCAGATGTTATCAGGTTGGGGTCTCATCCTAAAAACCAGAGTAAACCCTCTGGCAATCCGAGAGAGATAAGGATGCATCAACCAAAAAACAAAACCCTGATGACCAGATAAATACCTGTGTAGCTCGGCGGTCCTCATTTGGAGGCGCTCTTCCAGATCCACAAAAGTGGGAAATGCCGTTCACACCTGGCAAGCAAAAGAGCAAACGTTAAACAAATTTCATAAACCTGTAAACACCAAATCAAAATAAATCATTAAGCTCGTGTGCATTTACCTGGCTAGGTTAGGACTAAGAATCCATGTGGAGAAACCCTTCTGTAATGAAGTAAGAACCCGAAGTTGCAGTGGCCTCGGAGCGGAATGGCAGAGTAAACCCTTGCGGTGGAGAGCAGAGAGAGCTGGAGATCGCTGAGCAGAGGAAGAATCACGAATAAACCAGAGGAAAACCTGTATATACCTTACCTGCCAGTGGAGGAGGCGTGGCACGGTGTTGGCCCTTGATCTCAGACAGCAAATGTACACCGTTGATGGAGGCGATGCTATCAAGGAAGAAGGCGCGGGAAAGTCCAGGTTCAGTGACCATACCACCATCACGTGATCCGGAGAGTAGAACTTAACGTTGCTGCCATATGTCCAACACTGGAGGTGCCAGCTAACAAAGTCAAAACAGCTTTGAATTGCTCGAAGGGTAAAGTATGCCATCGTAGCAATGTTAACATTAGACCATCGGTGCATGGAATATTACATAGGTTAATAAAACTACCTGCCACCATAATTATATTACCCTTAGGATTAGTCTAGGTACTCGATGGTGGCAACTAACTAAGGTTACATATATTTAATAAAGTGCAGATACATACCTAAGTTAATAAAGTGCAGATGCATATCTATGTAGGTACTATTGAAATATATATATATGTAAAAAAAAAAAAAAATTATGTGTATAGATATAAGCTTATGGGTATGTGACAAAATGGTATCAGGGCCCAGATTATCCATACTGTGGCCTCTGGGATGTGAATAAATATCAAAAGATGAGAAGATCATAATGAAATTAACAATCTTTTGGAAAAAAAAACAAAATGTGCAAGTAGCTCACAATATTATATGTTTCATGACCAAACCAGGCTAGTCAAGAAGAAGGAAAAGAGCAACAAAGGTATCACAAGTGATAGTTAGCATGCAGGGGTCTAGCGGCGCACAGCATAGGCCTGCAGCAAATTTTGGAGACAATGCGGATTTATGGGTGCAGCTGGGTGAGGAGACCCGCAGCACGAATCTGGCCATACTAGAAACCCTTCAAGAACTGAAAAATGAAATGGCTCGGCTTCGAGCAGATAATGCACGATTGACAATGGAGCAGGAGAGGATATTAAAAAGTCTTCCTAACAAACAGAACTCACCACTAGCTAAACCCAGCGCAGAACAACAGAGAATAACAGAGGAAGAACGCTATCACGCAGAATCTGAAATCCCTGAAGAAGAAGAGGACCAATCTGCTAATGCCTCAGAACAGCAGACCTCAAAGCATCAAAAGGTGGAATTGCAAGGGGAATTTCGAAAGATTAAACCCCCACAGTATGATGGGGAACAAGAGGAAGCAGCTGAAGCATGGCTAATCAACATGAATAAATACTTTCAGCTATATGAATATGACCATAACTTGAAGGCACGATTGGCCATCTTCCAGTTACAAGGGAAGGCGACACTGTGGTGGGAGGAGGTAAAAATTGTTAAAGGAGTAACTGAACGAACCATAACCTGGGAAAAATTCCAAAAATATTTCAAGGAGAGATACTTGACGGAATGGTTTTATGACGAGAAGGCAAAGGAATTGCATGATCTGCGATTGGGACAGCAGACCATGGATGAGTTCATCAATCATTTCACATCTTTGCTTCACTATGTACCCTACCTTAAAAAAAAAAAATCCAAGGTGTAGCGGTTTGTTAGCGGCTTACCCATGTATATGAGGGAAAGGATTGAATTTGACAATCCTAAATCAATGGATGAAGCGATTCGCAAAGCCAGAATCTGCTATCAACAGAGTAAGCAGAAAGGGGACAGTACCAACAAAAAATGGAATGAGAAAAAGAACATTAAAGCTGTTGGAAATAATAAAGGAAGTCGAAGCAGTGGAATCAAAGGTAGCAACAAGAACCAAAACAATAGAGCAGTACCAAGGAGTGCGTTCAGGGCCAAGTCCATCGGTGAAACCAGAATGAGTGAACCACCCGCCAAGATGGATACTGAGGGATCAAACAGACCTCCAGTGCAGTGTTGGGGCTGTGGTGGACCGCACTATGTCAAGAATTGTCTGCAAAGGAAGGGAACTGACCAGATATCCCAGATTCATGAGGCATCAACCGTGGGTGATGTGGGACAGAGTATGCCAAGAATTAACGCAGCTTTGGACGACCACCAGGCAGAATATCAGCCCACCATGGTAGAGTTTGAAGGTAAAATTTTTAACCTCTCCATCTCGGTTCTAATTGATCCTGGAGCTACTTTAAGTTATATTAGTCCCAAGATAGTTGAACAGTGTAAATTGCAGCCTGAAAAATTCAGGAACCCTTGGCTGGTACACTTAGCTACAGGGACCAAAAGACGAGTAATGGCAAAGGTCAAAAGCTGTCCTATAGTGATAGTAGGACAGCCAGTAGTGGCAGACCTGAACGTGCTTCCCCGCAGGTCCTATGATGTCCTAATTGGGATGGACTGGCTAGAAAACCATTGGGCTTTAGTGAACTGCAAAACAAAGGTTATACGGTATAGGGATGAAGCTGGAATAGAACAAGATATGCGGGGAATTAAATGACCCGTGCAGATCCGACCAATCACTGCATCTCAGCTGGCAAAATGCATCCAGAATAGATGCCAAGTGTATGCTATTCAGGTGGGATATGCAGAAACTAAGAATAAGGAAAACCCACTAGAACACCTCCTGGTGATAAAAGAGTTTGCAGATGTATTTCCAGAGGAAATTCCTCGATTACCTCCTAAGAGGGACATAGACTTCACCATTGATTTAATACCAGGAGCTGCTCCAGTTTCGCGAACACCTTATAGGATGAGTGTACCAGAGTTGACTGAATTGAAAATGCAACTGCAAGAATTGCTGGATAAGAATTATATCTGCCCCAGTGTATCTCCATGGGGAGCTCCAGTGTTATTCGTCCGAAAGAAGGATGGAACTCTTAGAATGTGTATTGATTACCGGCAACTAAACAAGCTCACAATTAAAAATAAATACCCTTTACCGCGGATCGATGAGCTTTTTGATCAAGTCAAGGGAGCGAAAGTATTTTCTAAAATTGATCTGCGATCTGGATACCATCAGATCAGAATTAAAGATGAAGATATTGCTAAAACAGCTTTCAGGACCCAGTATGGGCACTATGAATTTGTAGTGCTACCTTTTGGGTTGACTAATGCACCCGCCACGTTCATGTGTTTAATGAACAGTGTATTCCATCAATTTTTAGAAAAATTTGTACTAATATTCATTGATGATATTTTGATCTATTCTCGCTCTAAGGAGGAGCATGAGGAACATCTTCGGATGGTACTGCAAACTTTGCGGGAACATCAGTTGTATGCTAAGCTCAGCAAATGTGATTTCTATAAAGAGGAAATCCAGTATTTGGGTAATGTGATTTCAAAGGAAGGGATTGTTGTGGATCCTGAGAAAATAAAAACCATATTGGAATGGCCTGTGCCAAAAGATGTGGCAGATATCAGATCCTTCATGGGATTGGCTGGATAATACAAAAGATTCGTGGAAGGTTTTTCAAGGGTGGCATATCCCATCACATCTTTGCAAAAGAAAGGAAGGTCATTCAAATGGAGTTCTGAATGTCAACAAAGTTTTGAGAAGCTTAAGCAGTTACTCACATCTGCTCCTATTTTAAGTATAGTTGATCCGAACAAAGACTATGTCGTATGTACCGATGCAAGTGGAGAAGGCGTCGGAGGTGTGCTGATGCAAGAAGGGAGAGTAATAGCCTATGAATCAAGAAAATTGAAAGAACATGAGCAGAAGTATTCTGCTTATGATTTGGAGTTGGCAGCTGTCATACATGCGCTTAAGATGTGGCGACACTACCTTCTAGGAAGGAAATTTCTGTTATTAACAAATCATCATAGCTTAACAAATTACTTTATTCAACCCATACTGAATGCAAGACAAGCCCGTTGGGCAGATTTCTTAAGTGGGTTCAATTTTGACATCAAGCATCTGAAAGGAAAGGAAAATCGTGTAGCTGACGCTCTAAGTCGAAAGGTACATTGTTTATATGAAATTACCTTTAGTAAGTGGGAAAATTTCTTGCAGGAAATGATGAAAACAGCAGCAAGCCAAGATGGTGAATACCAACGGTTGAAGCAACAAGTGCCACTTTCCAGCAAGGAAAGTCCGGAGGAATATGAGATTAGCAAGGATGGAATGCTGCTTTACAGAAAAAGATTGGTTGTACCAAATGACAACAACCTCAAAAACTTAATCTTGAATGAGTTTCATACCAGTCATTACGCTGGCCATCCTGGGTACCAGAAAATGCTAACTGCACTTCGGAAGGAGTATTACTGGCTGGGAATGAAAAAGCATGTGGCTGAATATTTAGTGCGGTGTTTGGAGTGTCAGTAGATCAAGACGGAGCATCAGCATCCGGCTGGATTATTGCAACCCCTGCCCATTCCAGAATGGAAATGGGAAATTATATCAATGGATTTCATAACGGAGCTTCCAAAAACAAAAAGAAACAATGACTCTATTATGGTGGTGGTTGATAAGTTAAGCAAAGCAGCACATTTCATACCAGTACAATCCACCTACAGGGCAGTGCAAATTGCGCACATCTTCATGCAAAATGTGTTCAGACTTCATGGACACCCAAAGACTATAATATCAGATCGGGATGTAAAGTTTACATCCGCTTTCTGGAGGGCGCTATTTGCAGAATTGGGTACACAGCTGAATTTTAGCACAGCTTATCACCCCCAGACTGATGGACAGACGGAGAGAGTAAATCAGATGGTGGAAGATATGTTGAGGGCATGTGTCATGCAGAAACCGACAGAATGGGAGGACTATTTGCACCTGGTAGGATTCGCTTACAACAATGGATATCACACATCAATTCAGATGTCTCCATTCGAAGTCCTGTATGGACGAAAATGTCGGACACCCTCAAATTGGAGTGGCCCGGAGGACAAATTAAAATTGGGACCAGAAATGCTCCAGGAGATGGAGGACATGGTCAAGAAGGTACGAGCCAACCTGAAGGCCGCTCAAGATCGGCAGAAAAATTTTGCAGATCGAAAAAGAAGGTTCAAAGAGTACCAAGTGGGCGATCACGTTTACATCAGAATTCAGGCCAGGAAAAGCACTCTGCAGTGGAGCAGTTGTGCTAAACTTGCACCCCACTACTTCGGACCTTTTCAGGTCTTAGCAAGGGTTGGGCCAGTAGCTTATCAGCTAGCCTTACCAAGCCACATTAGAATTCATAATGTTTTCCATGTATCCATGCTTAAGAAGTATGTTTATGACCCTAAGCATGTGATCAAGTGGCAGAATATAAGGGTAAGGACTGTTGTTAGTTGAACTATTAAAAAAAAATGATTGGAACAAAAGACTGATATTTTTATTGATTGCAGGTCGAACCGAAAGGAGAGGTCCTGGTCGAACCGCTGAGCATTCTCGACAGGAGAGAAGTGCAGTTGCGAAAGAGGGTTATTACCCAAATTAAAGTGCAGTGGCAGCACTATGGGCCTGAAGAGGCCACTTGGGAGGACGAAGAGCTGTTTTGGAAAGCCTATCCGGAACTTTTTGGAGACACTAGACATCGGGACAATGTCCAATCTCAGGAGGGGGAGATGTGATGACCCCGTAAATGTAATTATTTAAACGTTTACTGCAGTAAAAACTGAATGACATTGAGAATTTATTTTCTTTTAAAGAGTAATCTGTTGTTTGGAATTATGCATTAAAGTAATGTTTAAAGAATTACTCAAAAGAGCATTGAGCTTCCCAAAAGGGAAAACAGTTAATGGAACTGAAAATAACCACCTTCCTTAACTGGAAAGATTTCTAGGAAAAAGAAAAGGGGTGAATAGTTTCTCTCGGTGCTGTAGAGACGGACAGAGAAGGAAACAGGAAAGAAAGAACCTTGTTTTGGACTAAGTCTGGTAAGGACTAGATAGTCAACCACACAGTGCTGGCTTACTGAGGATAGTGATCCAATAAGAAGAAGCTTGGGGGGAGACTCAGGTCTTGATAGACTGGTCTCACGGTTGGGAGGATATCAAGATTTTCACAGAGATTTAGACAGGAGACTGATTTCAAAATCACCGTGTCAGTGAAGACCAGGTAAGTAACGGACCCTTATGTCTCCATGATTATCTGTGTAAATTGTAAATGTATCTGTTACTGTCAGTTAGATTGTAGCTACAATTAGTAGGCAGGATATAAGAAATAGCTGTACAGAATGAAAGATAGTACGAGAGAGAGTATCTGACAGTTATAAATTACTTAGATGTAAGTGAAACACAGTGTGACTATGGTCAGCTGTACAAGCTTAGATAGCAAAACTATAAACCAAATTACAAAATGATTACAGTTATCTGTATAAACAAGAAGTATATGTATTTCTGCATGAAAGAAAATATATGTACAGAGTACTATAGAGCTCAAAGGATAGAGCATGAAGTCACTAACATTTAAAGACTGTTGAATGGTATCTGTAGAAAAACAAAGACAGAATAATAAGAACCACGGCATATCCCATAACGCAGCCAATAGAAACATTTGACAAACCCTGTTTTGTACCCAAAAGAATGGTTCTAAGTTAAAGAATCATCTGAGACGGATAACGGGTTATCCACATCCTGACCACATCCTGGTCGATATAAATCGTGGTCCAATGAGCACGAACAGTCTTAAATCTCTATGATTCAACTTAGACGAATGCCTTTTCTTTATAACCAACTGAATAATAACGACAAACAGGTATTAAGTAAGATAATGGAGGAATAATAGTGAACCCTGAAAACCCTGAATCGGTTCAGCTAAAACAGATGAGGGTTCCGGCGAGCCCGCAACAACGGCAACTTAAACATGATACAAATCTAAAAGACTGTGTAGAGCATAGAGATATAATGCACACAGTATCATAAACATGAGACAAGAATAATGTTGTAACATCGACAGCCATTCCTGAAAATAATGTAAAAGTAAAGCATGGACATTGAAATATAACAAGGTAATAACAGAGCTCGATGGTATTGAGTCATAGCCGTATTGACGGTGCCATTCTTGAAGATAATGTGAAAATAATGCATAGGTATAACAAAGAAATAACGGAGCTCGATAGTATTGAGACACGGCCGTATTGACGGTTAGGAAAACCATAAAACGAGGATTCTGAAACATACGTTATGGCCATTAAATAAGTTACAGCCCCGTAGGGTTTCTAGTCTCAAGAATCATTAGCATGTCGCCCATACATCTACAGGCGTTAGATGCAGGTGCAACTGCTCTGCCAACAGTATGCATGAGCCAACATCGAACATATGTACAAACCCTTGAAGGATGAATTGCCAAAATACATGCGGGTGTGGCCCGAGCAAACAAGATTTTAATCAAGATTTTAAACAAGAACAGACATACGCATTCGGTTAACCATCAAATCCTATGTGTTACAAAAGGGCAACATTTCAACCAGTATCATAAGAAAGCAATGGCGTAATAACTGTGGTAAATATATACATATGTATGGAAAAACCATAGGCCGCGAATCAAACAAGTTCACAGTTTGGTAAACCAGATTTCCCAATATTTAAATTCACGGCCGTAGCCACCAGTGTGTTCACAAAATTATACATCAGTTTAAATAAGACTAGGCAAAACCTATAGCTACGGAAGTCAGGGTAGAAACCCAAATCATTACAAGCAAAATGGTGCCGACAATATCTCAAGACCATGTAACCGGATCGAGACTAGGGTTTCGATATAACCTGCGGCCAACCAGATGTTATCAGGTTGGGGTCTCATCCTAAAAACCAGAGTAAATCCTCTGGCAGTCCGAGAGAGATAAGGATGCATCAACCAAAAAACAAAACCCTGATGACCAGATAAATACCTGTGTAGCTCGGCGGTCCTCATTTGGAGGGGCTCTTCCAGATCCACAGAAGTGGGAGATGCCATTCACACCTGGCAAGCAAAAGAGCAAACGTTAAACAAATTTCATAAACCTGTAAACACCAAATCGAAATAAATCATTAAGCTCGTGTGCATTTACCTGGCTAGGTCAGGACTGAGAATCCATGTGGAGAAACCCTTCTGTAATGAAGTAAGAACCCGAAGTTGCGGTGGCCTCAGAGCGGAATGGCAGAGTAAACCCTTGCAGGGGAGAGCAAAGAGAGCTGGAGATCGCTGAGCAGAGGAAGAATCACGAATAAACCGGAGGAAAACGTGTATATACCTTACCTGCCGGTGGAGGAGGCGTGGCACGGTGTTGGCCCTTGATCTCAGACAGCAAATGTACACCGTTGATGGAGGCGATGCTACCAAGGAGGAAGGCGCGGGAAATTCCAGGTTCAGTGACCATACCACTGTCACGTGATCCGGAGAGTAGAACTTAACGTTGCTGCAATATGTCCAACGCTGGAGGTGCCAGCTAACAAAGTCAAAACAGCTTTGAATTGCTCGAAGGGTAAAGTATGCCATCATAGCAATGTTAACATTAGACCATCGGTGCATGGAATATTACATAGGTTAATAAAACTACCTACCACCATAATTATATCGCCCTTAGGATTAGGTTGGTTACTCGATGGTGGCAGCTAACTAAGGTTACATATATTTAATAAAGTGCAGATACATAGCTAAGTTAATAAAGTGCAGATGCATATCTATGTAGGTACTATTGAAATATATATATATGTAAAAAAAAAAAAAAAATATGTGTATAGATATAAGCTTATGGGTATGTGACATCCTGGAACAGGACAAAGGAGGAGAGGGAAACCCTGAATCGGTGTGTAACATAAGAAATCAAGAGGGACTGAGGTGATGGGACCAAGAATGGGGAGGATGAGGAAACGTGTGTGAATGAACAGACGAGGGAACTGAAGTCAGCAGACAGGGAAGAAGACAAGTGGATGGGCAGTGCAGAGAAGGTACAACCGCTGAGAGAATGAGGGTGGAGATGGATGAGCATGATAGTGGAGAGGACAGGGAAGTAAGTAGGGGGTGGGCAGAATGATGTCAACAAGTGGCAGAACAAGGAGAGCATGCATACAACAAGAGCAGTGTGGAGAAAGTAAGGGTTAATGTGAGGAGGTGGTAGCTAGGATGGGGGGTCATCATTTCTAGGTGAAAGCATATGGATTAGCGCAGGGAATAATGAGAGACAGGTGGTAGAAAAGCTAAATAATAGGAAGGGAAGGGGCATAAACCGTAGGGGAGATCAGGGAATATTTAGATGCATGTAGAAGAACGAGATGAGAGCTAGAGAAAGGAAAGGTGGTCGAAGATCGATGCTCCAACCTGCGGATGGAAGCGGCATCAGATCAGAAAGTTGGTGTGTTGTTCGTCTCACCCCTAGCTTTGTAAGGCATAGAATGAATCTCTGTAGGAATATAGTAAATGTGATAAGGAAAAGGAATGAGTCAGGCAAGGAGGTACCGAGATACTCTTGTGACCCTGGTTAGGAAAAACTAGTAGAAAAGCTTATGAAAACTCGGGGTAGGAGGCTAAGGTGGGAGGGACTAGAAACTAGGTTGGGAGAGGTCTACACCATGGAAAATGCTCGAAATAAAATCAGAGAGAGCGAGACTATAGTCACACTTCTAGGAAACTATGGGAGGAACTTGTTTCCCTGATTCTCTTTCTTATTAGTTCTTTTTCTTCCTTGAGGTGCTTCCTTGTTCCCAAAGCACCAACCCCAGTAATATCCTCAGACGAGGATTGAAACAATGACCTAGTACAAATTTGATAAAAATGTGATGAAATGTTTTTACTTGTTTAATTTTTTTAATCTGAGCAGTAGTATAGACAGTAAAGACAATGTTGCTAGATGGATAAAAAAAAACCTTTTCAAATTTTGGATAAGTTTTAATGGAGACGGGTGGTTATCTGGTTTCCTTCAGGCATGTAAGCCACCTAGAGCAAATGGAAGTCTCTGACTTTGGAAAATTAATATAAATAGAGGAAGCACCACCAAGTTTACAAAAAAAAAAAAAAAAAAAACCCCTCGGTTTATAATATTAATCCTTTGTTTAATATTATTCCCTAGAGTTTATAATGTGTTGGGTTTATAATATTAATATTCCCTTTGGCTAATAATGTCAACAATTATTATATTACTCATAATATCAATAATACGATAATATTATTATAATAATATATATATCATAAATTGTCATAGTAACTGTTATAATTATTATCGATAATATAATATAATGATAATAATATTGTATATAATATAATAATAATTATTGTACTATTATTATATTTGTATATTTATCAATATTAATAGTAAATCTATATCCATTGGCGTCTATAAGAATATACCAACCACATTTAATAATGTTGTTGTGCATGTTATTTATATACTCCTATTGATGTATATCAACCACATTTACTAATGTGGTTGTGCCAGTTATATTAATTAATAAGGTTGTTGTGACAAAAAATAATATTTTTAATCATGGGTAAACATTCTCAACTACGTCAAACATGATTAACCTTGGTCAATCATAGTGAACATCATCAACCATGGTTAACCATGTTAACAATGGTCACCATGGTCATTGATGGATAAAAATGGTAATGAGTGGAAAACAATAGTCAACCATGTTTAATTATAGACAACACTATGAAGAATGGTCAACAAGGTCAAGTGAAGATAAATTATCGTCAACCATGGACAACTATACTCAACCATGGTGAACCGTGGTGAACCTTGGGAAATAATTTTCACACATACTCTACTAATGTCTAACATGATAAAGATGAAAAACATTACCAGCCATGGTCAAATATGGTCAATTATGGTCAATTATAGACATTCATATGAAAATGCAAACAACCATATTTAACCATCCTCAAACATGGTCAATATTGTCACAATTTTTCTTCATGATCAATCATAGACATCATGATAAAGCTTGGCCAATCATAAATCACATGGTCCACCATGACGAGCCATAAGAAACAATGGTTAACCATGGTAAAACATGTTTAACCATATTCAACCTTTTGAACCATGGTCAACCAAAGTTAGGTGGCTAAGCATGATTAATTTGTCAACTATTATCAACCATGTCTATGTGGTTGAGCATGGTGAACCATTATCAAGTGATCAACCATAGTTTGACCATATCCAATATGGTTAACCATTTCTAACCATGGTTAACCATGGTTAAGTTATTTTCTATAAAAAAACTATGGTTTGGCCTTAGACAACCAATTTAACCATGGTTAAACATAGTCAACCATGGTCAAACATAGTTAACCATGAGAAACATGGTTGAAAAATGTTTGTGGTTGTTGATGATGGCTATTATGACTATGGTGGATGATGGTTATTTGTGGTTGACCATATTTGAGCATGTTGTATACAGTTGACTATGTTTGACCATGTAAATTATGTAAGTCCACTTCTGACATGTTTGATCATAGCGAAATTATGATAAAACACAGTCAACCATATGCAAGTGTGGTTAGCCATGGAAAAATTTACTGAACCATTGCTAACCATGGGAAACCATTGTCATCCTTTCTCTACCAATGTATACCATGGCTAGCATACACAACATCTCTAACCATGGTTAACAATAGCCTTCATGGGTAACCATAAGAAACCATATTTAGCAATGCTCAAATATGGTCAACATAGTCATACAGTATCTTCATTTTCCATCATAAACAACATGGTCAACCATGGTCACCCTTACTCATGATGACCTACCATGATCAACCATGGTCCACCATTGTTAACCATATTTAACAACATGGTTAACTGTGGTCAAGTGGTCAATCATGGTCAAGTGGTCAACCAAGGTGAGATGGGCAAGCATGGTGAAGTGGTCAAGGATGTCAAACTTTGGTAAATCAAGGTCAAGTGGCCAGACAATGTTAAGCATGGTTAAGGGGTCATCCATGGAAAACTATGGTCATCCATGGTGAAAAATAGTTAAGTGGTCAACCATAGTTAACCATGGTTTGACCTTTGACGACGTGATCTACCATTCTTTACCATAGTAAAAACAAAACAACCATGGTTTGAGCTTAAACAAACACATTTCATTATGGGAAAATATGGCTAATGAATTGTCCATGGTTGATAAGTCAGTAATGGTAAATCATAAGCATAGTTAACCATGGCCAAACAGGGATAACCATGGACATACATGGACAACCATAGTCAACCATGGTTAATCTTAGACAACATGGTTAAGTTGTTATCCATGGTTGTGTAAATAGCCATGGTCAAGTGGTTGATAATGGAGAATTAGTCAATCACAATCACCATGATCAATAAGGGGTTGCCATGGTCAACCATGGTCAAGTGGTCAACCAATTTCTCACATATTCAACCACGGTTTAACCTTAGATAACATGGGTAAACAATGGTCAACAATGGAAAACCATGGTTTAACCCTAGATAACATGATTAAACCATGATCAACCATGGGAACCATTTCCAACTATGCTCAACCATGGGAAATAATTATCATGCTTCCTTTATGAAAGTGTGCTATGTCTAGCATGCAAAAAATTGGAAATAATGGTTAAACGATGGCTAACATGGTTAACTATAGCCTCTCATAGGTAACCATAGGAAACCAAAGTTAATCATGGTTGGTAAATTAACCATGGGTAAGTGGTCAAACATGGAAAACTATGGACAACTATATAAACTTTCATGGCTAACTACAGGCACCCATTGTTAACCATGGCCAACGAGTTATCCATGATTTACTATCGTTAGCAAAATTCAATGAGGGACATTAATGGGAAACCATAAGCAACAATGGATGACATGAAACAACATGGTTAAGTGGTTAACCATGGTTCAATCAACAACCATGTTCAATTGGTTGACAATGAAGAATTTGTTGATCATGGTCAACCATGATTAATAATGGGTAACTATGGTCAACCATGGTTTGACCTTAGACAACATGGCTAGCCATGGTCAACTTAGTCAAAACATTATCAAACATGGCTGACCATGGGAAACCATGGTTAACCATGTGTAGCTATACTAAACCATGGTCAACCATAGGTGTTTATTGTCAACCTCACTCTACCAATGTCTACCATGGCTAGCATGTGTTCCAACCATCGCGAAATAATCCCAACCATGATTAACGATAGCCTTTAATAGGTAACAAAAGGCAACCATTATTAACCCTAGTCAATGAACTTTCCATGGATAACCACATGGCCATGGCTGACCATGGTTAGAAATGGTGAATGATGGACATGCATGGGAAGCCATAACCATGATTAACCTTAAAGAACATGATCAAGTAGTTAACCATGGTTCAATGGACTACCATGGTCAAGTGGTTTACCATGGACATTTTTTTGATCATATTCGACCATGATTAATAATGGGTAAAAACAGTCAACAATTTTTTTACCTTAGACAACATGTTAATCCATGGTTAAATTGGTTAAACCATGATTAAACATGGTCAAACATAGTCATCCATGGATAACCATGGTCAACCATGCTCACTTATACTCAACTATAGTCAACCATTGGAAGTTGTTGTCAACCTCACTCTACCAAAATCTACCATGGCTAGCATGTGCAATATTTCCAACCATTTTTAACTATAGTATTTCATGGGTAACCATAGGTAACCATACTTAACCATGGTTAATGTGGTCATACTTTATCATCATGGTAAAACATAGACACCATGGTTAACCATGATTTTCATTATTAATGGTCAAACATGATCAACCATATATATCCTTATACAACATGGCCAACCACACTCATGCATACTGAACATGTTCTACCATGATTAAGCATGGTAAACCCTATTTAACCTTTGACAATAGGATAAATCATGGTTTAGTGGTCAACTATGGTCTATGAAAGTCTTATGTAATATATTGTAGTTAATCATGGAAAACCATTGTCATCCTTGGTAATCCATAGTGAATCATATGTTGACCATCATAATCTTTCATCACCCATAATTTACCATGCCTAACCATGGTCAATTATAGTCAACAAAGGCAATCCATAGTCAACCCTAGTGTGCAATTCCTCCCCTCCTCACTCACATCAGTCACCAACTAAAAACAATCGCTTAAGTAAAAAATAGTTGATATAAACTTATATGCACCATTTTTCATCTTTTAAAAATTAATGGTTCTTATCAACCACTTATACTTAAATAAACAAATCTACATCAATTAATTTTACTTAAATAATAGTTCTAATTTTAAAATAGCATACAAGGTTAACTAGACTAAATTATTAATAATTCAAAAAAAATAATAGTACATTAAAATTATAGTTTTATTTCATCTTTTACATTAATTTTTTAACGTTTTAAACAACATAATTGAAGAAAATATTTGTATTTACTATATCTCTAATTAATAGCTTCATTCTTTTATTTTCATGAGCCTACACTTTTTTTTAATCCTTTATTACTCTTGTAATTTTATTCTGAATCCAATTCAAAGCATTTATAAGAATTACTTATTTAAAAAGTTTAAATTTTCTAAGTTTTGGTGTTTTGGGTGTCTAATTTA
>APFE031271488.1:7138-19713 GCA_000404065.3 Pinus taeda | reverse complement strand
TCATAAACTATTAGTTATATGACTTTTTGGTCTTTACATCAACTTTTCTTTAAGTTTCCACTCTAACTCTTCATGGGATCATGATGATGATGATGAACTACACTAACTCGTTAGAAACTTCCAAATTCTCTCTTCCATGATTTTATCTGAAAGCCTCTTCTTAATATCAATAATAACAACTCACTAATTAATAATTAAGAAATAGATAAAAAAAATAAATATAAAAAGATATAAGAAAAAGGAAAGGAGAGAAACTAAAAGAAAAAGGGAAAAGGGAGGAAATAAATTTAAGAAGGGCTATCCACTCATCATTACATTTGATATAATAAAAAATATTCATTTAAAATTTAATTAATAAAATTTTAATATACAATTATTTTATTATATTTCAATTTATAAAAATTAATGGTAATAATACATTGATAAGCCTAAAACGAATTCAAAAACATTTGTATTGTACTTTCGTGTATCGATGGGATAATGGTCTTTTGAAAAAGTTGTTTGAATTTATAATTTTAAATAATATTTTATTGGATTCAATCCATTTAAAACATTATATTTTTTAAATATAATAATAAATTATTATTTATTTTTATTTTTACTTATTTCTATTACGCATCAAAAATATTCTAAAAGTATTTTAAAAATATTTTTTAAGCGGGCAAACTAATTAATAAGAATATTTCAAGAACCTCTAAAACTATTATTTCATTACTATTTACTCTTTTCATTTTAAACTCACCCAATCCATCACTCCCTTCAAAAATCCAACGCTTTATTAGAAGCTTACCTATCTACATGAAATAGAAATTGAAGTTTGATAACCCTAAAACAATCAATGAAGCAATCTAAAAGGCTTGGACTTGTTACATCAAATGAAGTAGAAAAACGAAGGTAATAAAAATTGGCCAAGTAAGAAAGCACAATTTTTTTTTACAACCAATAAAAATGTGAAATAGGCTCGTAGAAAATATGCAGGATGGAAGGGATCAAATGCATTTATGAACTGGAGCTAGCAAAGGTATAACCCTCAGAATGAAGTAAAACGAAGTGAAGCATCAAGCAAGTTAGAATCTAGAAAATCTCCAAATGCCCTTTGCAATGTCGGGGTTGTGGGGAACATCATTATTACAAAAATTTCCCCCATAGGGGGAGAGTAGAACCAATTACTAATGTTCAATAAGCCTCTACTATTGGTCATGTGGTGTGGAACATACCTCAGATTAATGGAGCACTGGAAGACCGCTAGGAAAAATATCAATGCTCTATGGTGGAACTCAAAGGTAAAATATACAATCACCCTATTTCCATTTTGATATATCAGGGGAAAGCTTGAGCTATGTCAGCCTGAGGATAGTTGAGTTGTCCCAATTAAAAAGTGTAAAGTTTAGAAACCTATAGCTAATCCAACTAGCCACAGGAGAAAAAAGAAGAGTTTGTGCAAAAGTAGAAGAATGTGGAATTGATTTGGTTGGACAACAAATTAGGAAAAATTTAAATGTCTTACCATTAGGATCATATGATGTTCTGATAGGAATGGACTCACCAGAATGTAAGTGGACATTAGTAAATTGTAAAGATAATACAATTCATTTCTTTTCGAGTGATGGCACCATAATAGAGGTTCAAGGCGTGAGATGGGAAGTTATGTTACGTCCCATTACAACCCATCATCTACCACACTGTATGCATAAAGGCTATTAGATATATGTGGTTCAAGTGGGGTACACAAACTCTAAAAATAAGTTGTCCGCTCTGGAGAAAATTCAAGTAGTGCAGGAATTGAAAGATGTCTTTCCATAAGATATCCCTAGGTTACCACCTACGAGGAAACTCAATTTTACCATAGAATTGGTCCCTGGAGCTGCTCCAGTCTCCAGAGGCCCTCACAAAATGAGTTTCCCTCAGTTAACATAATTAAAAATATAGCTTCAATAACAGTTGGATAAAGGTTATATTTGGCCCATTGTATCACCTTGGGAAGCCCCAGTCTTATTCATAAAGAAAAATGATGGTAACATGCAGTTATGCATAGATTTTAGACAACTAAACAAGTTAACAATTAAGAATAAATACCCTTTACCGCAAATTGATGACCTTTTTTATCAAGTTAAGGGTACAGTAGTGTTTTTAAAAAAATTGATTTACGATCACGGTATGATCAAATCCACATTAAATATGAAGACACATATAAAACTACATTTAGAACTCGTTATGGTCATTATGAGTTTGTAGTTTTACCATTCAAAGTCACAAACGGCCTAGTAACATTCATGAGTATGATGAATGGAATTTTCCACCCCTTCCTTGACAAGTTCGTTCATATTTTTTTTTATGACAACATGGTATATTCCATGAGTATAGTGGAACATAAGGAGCACCATCCAGTTGTGTTATAAACCTTAAGAGAAAACTATTTCTACGCCAAATTTTGTAAATGTGACTTCATTAAGGATCAGATCGACTACCTGGGACATATTAGTTCCTTTGAAGGCATAGTGGTGGATCTGGAGAAAATCTAGACCATAATGGATTGACTAGTTCCATCAAATGTGGATATACGGTCTTTAATGGGCCTTGCTAGTTACTATAGGTGATTCATAAGGGGGTTTTCTAAGGTTTCATATCCAATTACTTCCTTGCATAAAAGGGGACAATTTATAAATGGAGTAGGGAATGTCAGGAAATTTTTGAGAAATTAAAGCATCCTCTCACCACCATGCTAGTATTGAGAATTATATGTCCTGAAGAAGATTTTATAGTATGTATGCATGCGTGTAAAGAAGGTGTGGGCAGAGTTCTAATGAAAAATGATAAAGTAGTTGCTTATGAATCCTGTAAGTTAAAGGAGCATGAGTAGAAATATTTTACTTGCAATCTGGAGCTAACTATTGTAGTTCATGCCTTAAAAGTGTGGCGACACTATTTTCTAGGGAAAATACTTTTACTCTTAACCGACCACAGCAGCCTAAAAAAATTATTCAACTAGCCTACCTTCAATGCACACCAAGCTCAATGGACTACATTCTTAATCGAGATTGATTTTGAAATCAAACATTTAAAGGGGAAAGAAAATCGAGTGGCAAATGCCTTAAGTAGGAAACTACATTATGTCTATGAAATTTCATTTAGTTAAGAAGAATTGAACTTTGTGGAGAAGATAAAGGAAGCAGACAAAAAGGACCCGGAATATGATTATCTTTGGTAGTAAGCTAAATTGGAACATAACATTGCGGAACAAAAAGGGTACAATATTAACCATGAGAACCTGTTGGTGTTCAAAAATCACATTTATGTTCCTAATGAGTTGTTGATAAAGAAAATTTTATTAGATGAGTTTCATAGAAGTCCTTATGCTCCTCACCCTCGTTATCAAAAGCTTTTCTTTGCCATCAAGAAAAGTTATTATTGGCCTTGTATGAGGAGGGATATTGTGGAATATTTGGCTAGATGCTTAGAATGGCAGCAAGTTAAAGCAGAGCATGAGCACCCTCTTGGGTTACTACATCCCTTACACATTCCTAAATGCAAATGGGATACCATAACCTTAGATTTCATAAGAGGTATACCCAGATCTAAAAGACAAAATGACCCAATCATGGTTGTGGTAGAGAAACTGAGCAAGACTACTCATTTCATACCGGTTAAGTCCACATATCAAGCAACTCAAATAGCAGATATGTTCATGAAAGAGATCTTTAGGCTACATGGGATGCCTCGGGTCATAATCTCCGATTGGGATGTTAAATTTACCTCTACTTTTTGGAAAGTATTATTCATAGGGTTGGGCACACAAATTCATTTCATCTCTTCCTTTCACCCTTAGACTGATGAAAAAATTGAAAGAGTTAACCAGGTGGTAAAGGACATCCTACATATGTATGTGATGCAACAACTTGGGAAATTGGAGAATACCAACATTTGGTAGAATTTGTGTACAACAATGGCTATTACAGGTCACTAAAAATGATTCCTTTTAAAGTACTTTATGGGAGAAAGGGTACCATCCCTACACACTAGAACTGTCCCAAAAATAAGATGATTTTAGGACTGGACATGCTGGGGAAATGGAGAAAATAGTGAATAAGGTTCGGAAAAATGTGAAAGCTACTTAGGACAGGAAAAACGCTTATGCCAATAGGAGAAGAACCTACTAGAAATTTCAGGTAGGGGATCATGTGTATGTACAAATCATACCAAAGAGAAGTACTCTCAGATGGGGAAAATGTGCCAAGTTGGCTTCCTGGTTCTGTGGCCCTTTTCAAATTCTAGATAAAATAGGACTCGTTAGATATCGACTCGCATCACCCAGTCACACTCGAGTTCACAACGTGTTTCATGTTTCTCTTTTAAAGAAGTATGTATATGATCCTAAGCAAATCATAAATTGCCAAGAGCTTCAGTTATAACAGATATATAAATGTAAAATTCTTGTTATCTATGAATATGTCACAATTATTTATATGTGTATTAGTTACATGACAATGGTACTTGTGGTAGGTCGAACTTGAAGGGGTTTTTTGGTCGAGCCCTTCGGCATACTCGGTTAAAGAGAAATAATGTTGCCGAGGTGAGCTATCATCCACATTAAAGTGAAATGGAACCACTTCGGCCGAGAAGAAGCCACTTGGGAAGATAAATGTTTTATGTAGGAGGCATATCCTGGATTATTTCAAGAACATATATAGCAATAAACACTGGGACGGTGTTCCACTAAGGTGGGGAAGTTGTGACATCGCCAGACTTATCAATTACTTTTTAGCATTTTTTTCTACTAATTATGAATTAGTAAACTAGTGACAATTAGTTATTATGTTATGATAAATAATAATTAGTGATTAAGTTGTTTATGAAAATTTACATTGTTTCATGGAAGAGTTAAGGAATTACATATAAACCTCAATAACTCTCAATTTCACGGGACAATAATCAGTTAAGGTAGTTATTCCCTGATTTGCTCTTTCTCTAAGAAAGGGTAGAAGATGAGCGGGAGGGTGGGGTGGGAAGAGATGGAAGGGTTTTCCTGGAGCTGAACAGGATTTTAGAAGGAAAACTTTTGGAATTTAGCTTTCCTAGTGAAAGGAAGTGTGTTATCAGCTAGACTTGGGGTCTTAAGGCCGAAGCATTACAATATTGCTTTAAGAAAATGTTTGGAAGAAGCTAAGAAACTTAGGGGGAGAATATTAGACATAAAAAATTTCTCATTGGTAGGGTGGAGAAGTTTCATCTGTAAGGAATCATTCTTTAATATCAGATAATTGATGCATGCCTAGTCTATTTATCTATGACTGTAGAATGGAATTTAATGCATTCCTAATCTGTTTGTTAAGACTGTAGAATGAAATATAATGCATGCCTAATCTATTTATTAAGACTATAGAATGGAATATAATGGATGCCTAATCTGTTTTTCTGTGACTATAGAATGTAATAAAATGCATGCCTAATCTATTTTGTTATGATAGTAGAATGAAATACGATGCATGCCTAATCTGTTTGTATGACTATAGTTGGGAATATGTTGTGCAAAGTTATTTCATAATTGATGAACAAGTATTTGAAGTTCACATATTATTGATAATTAAGTTAAATTTAGAGGTTTGATGAATAGATGCCTCTAAGGTAAATATAGGAATAGGTGGTTTTTATAGGAGATGGAAAACTATACCGAATTATCGAGAAAACTAAACTGTCATCCGATAGAAGTAGGGTTATAAAAAAAAACTATATTCAGAACTTTTGTATAAAAGAAATTGTTGTATTTAAACTAATCCCTATGAAGAAATCAAGACCACCCGAAGAAGCCAGAAAAACTGTAGTCTTAGAGATTCTTCTGTATGAATGAGATGTAGTAAATAACAAAGATGTTTAGATTCATTTCATGATCACAAGATTCTTAAAGAAAAAGGGAAAACCATTTGTGTAATTCGGACAAAATGTGTCATGCACTCTGCTCATATTAAAAACAATATAAAACAAGTATTCTGTATAATGAAGATTACAAGAAAGTGTGAGTACATCAAGAATGGGTCGATAATTAAATGCTACTCTAAAAGAATTGTCATGTGTAAATACAGATGCAGGTAGATTTCCCTGCAGACCCAATTTCACGAATAAGCGTAATCACCCAATGTCAAGAACTGTTAGACGCTAAATTTGATGGGTGATATGTATCCATTAAAGTTTGAAAAAAATAATAATTTCATTTACAACGAAACTCGACATGAGTGAGGGTTACATTCAAGACTCACTGAAAAAGGAGGCAAGAAGAACTAAATGTTAAGACCTTCCGGTCTTGAAAAAGAAAAGGAAACCCTATTTAAATATTTATCACTATGAAAGAACCTCTAGCCCTCTCTCGATTTAATCCTTGACCAGCCCCATTGGGACACCCAGGAGGCTGTTCTATATGCTAGAGACTTAAGAATCTTAAGCGAATCATTAAATTTGATATTTAGAGTATATAGGACCATGAAAAATGATTTTTTAACTTAATAATAATAAATATCAGACAATACTGTAATGCATAGACAAAGCCAAACCTGGGTATCCTGATTTAAAATAATTGCAAATTGTTAACATGCGTTATTGTGGCATTCTGCTAAGAAAACATAATACTCAGAAAATATTTCCATAGAAAATTCAATCCAATACATAAATTAAGCTTTGTATAGAGTCAATTTTGAAGAATAATTGTAAAGCATCCAAAGACAAAGATAGTTAAAACATTGACCACAAGGGTTTTCTCATTTCAAACCCTAATCCAAAGAATTCTAAACAAGCCTGAAACAAAAAACTATTAACCAAGCCAGTGTATCATTCGGAAGCAAGCTCATACCATTCCTTATCTCTATAAGGGATATATATGTTGCTCGTGGCAGAGCCGTAAAAGCCGAAAAAAACGCCAAGGCTATGAATCCTGATTACGTGCATGCTAGAACAAGATGGATTTCAATGCAAAATCTTGAAGGTCATCCTCCATTTGAAAACATTTTCAAAATGAAAGATGAAAACAAACATCACCTGAGGAAGGGTCGGGGGGTTTTCCTTCTGTTAGCATCAAAGGAAAACCTGAAGGCATTACCATCATTTTACCTGCGAGAAAAGATGAGAAAAATAGTTAAGAGTAGACAAGCAAGTTAAATGAAAATGGTAAGTGATAGAATTAAATTAATCTCTATAACAAAATAAGACTACCTATAAGGTAAGGATGTGAGTGTTAATCGACAAAGTCCACCTACTATGAAGAACTTATTGGGGGCTCCATGTAAACTTGCAGCAAAGCAAATGGTAGGGGTGAAACCTAGTCACTAGAATTCTCCCTCTCCACTCCAAGGTTTGCATGGGTAAGCTCCAAAAATAGGCTCTGGATGATCGACCAAGCTCAAAGAATGATATTTGGGTAGGTAACTTCAATTTCTGGTGCAAGGACAAGCTCCGGGATCTACTCCCATCTGTCATGCATGGATGAACACCATATGGTAGCTAGAATAGCAAGGACCTAGTGGCTGGCAACATTAGGACTGTAGACCAGCTGGGCGCCAATGCGAAATGTCAACAATTAAGACATGAGTGGATGGACTTATTTTATTGGAAGTGAATATAGATTAAATAAGGTAATTTGTAAAATATTTTCATGGGTGGTGGAAAATAAAGGAGAAAAGTTAATTAGACTATTTTTCTTGGAAAGTGAGATTTCAATTTGAAAAGTGTGGTTTTAATAACTACCTTATGTGTTTATAAGACAAGTCTTTGTTGAAAAATAATAAATAAGTAACTATCACCTTTTTTTTAACTATAATAAACAAATCTTGTGTTGTTCTTGAAAAGAAAAAAATGGTTTTTTGGTTAATGATGGTACAATATTTTCATAGCATTAGAAAAGATTAGCTATTTAATAAATCCATCGGAAAGATTCTGATTGTTCTTTTGAAAAATAATACTTAGTTATGAGAAAATATAATAACCTGTGCATAGATCAAATACAAAGAGATAATAGAAGTCATCAGAATGTTGTTTGGAAAGAATATGTTTTTCTTGTGCATGGAAGATAAGTTAATTACGTTAATTCATTTACAAGAGTTTGAAAAATTTACATGTTTTGATGAGTAAAAAGGTAAATGATTTATGTGTTGCATATTGGATAGTTTGATTTAATTGCATTGTTTAATACATAAAATGTTACCATTATTATTATCTTAGTTCCTATGCTCAAAAGAAAGGTTGATTATGATACTTTCTTGAAAAAAAATGCATGAGAACATTGTTACGATAATTTCTTGGAAACAAATGCAAAAAAAAATTGTACATAAATGATAGAGAAACTATGTTGGGTTCTTGAAAATAACTATGTGAAAAGAACACATATGTAGAAGGATAGAAACAACAGTTGATTACATGTATGAATATATAACTATTGTGTTAGATATTTTAAACAAAAACATGGGTTTGTAGAACTATTGTGTTAGATCTTTTAAAGAGAATCATGGATTTGTGTGCAGAAAATATTTAGTAATATAGAAAGTAAAACAAGTAGTTACCTGCTATAAATGTAGTAGCTTTTCTTTGCAAAATACATATATCTGCATGTAAGAAATAATGAATAAGACATCAGTTCTAGTTTAGAGCATTGCATATATTTGTGCATACAATAGATTTTGTAAATAGCTCTATCTTGGAAAAGATGTTTTTCAAAAAGGGACTTGCATTTGCATGCATGATAGTAACGTCTATCATGTTAGCTTCCCCTTAGAAGGGAACACATATTGTATTGGAAATATTACTTAGTTACAAGAACAAAGAAGAAGCTAAGGAGCTAGCTCTCTTCGAATATTTTTTTTATCTAATTACATTCCTGAAAAACAATGAAAAACTTCTAGTATCCTTTAAGTGAAATGGATGGTTACAGTGGTTTCCTTTGGCTTTGAACGTGTGCTGGTGGAAGAGTGATCTTAGTAATGGGGTAATTAGTTTGACATGTTTGATAATTATTTGCTTATACATGCACAATGTTGTTAGAAGAAGCATGTTGTGATATTATATTTACATCTCATGTACGCACATGAATAGATGTTAAGAGATTGTTTCTAAATAATGGTTATTGATTGATTAATACTTTACCTAATCATGTTACCAAAGATTGTTGATGACAACAATGATATGAAAGGATGATGATTTGTCGAAAAGAAAAATTGTGTTTTACATTGTGGTAGATAAAAACTGATGGTCCATGCTGATGAGTATGAGTTGCATGACGGTCCACTCATGGAACAATCATGCCACAAGGATGTAGGGAGTTGTGATATGTAGGTAAATGGTTTCATGACAATTGTAATAGATTTTAGCTACGTATGTGGTAATTAATGATATTTCATTGTAAAATTTTATAACAATGGATAAGGGATGGACTCCCTTATAAGCCATTAAGTGAGTGGTGAACACCCTTATGAGATTTTAATAATAAAATTAAACATTTGCTGGTTTTCACCCTATGGGGTTTCCAAGGTATATCGGTGTTCAATGATGTGATTTCTTATTATGTTAGTTTGGTGATGCCGATTCCTTGTATAATGTGATTTTGATCATATCAATCATGTGATTAATTAATGTGGTTGAAGGAATCGTGAAATTATAACATACAATTTAAGTTAATATACTACACGAGTTGTTGTTAATGGTTATGAAACTTACTATTCCTCTACTAAAGTTACCTTATGTAGTAATGAACATCCTATCTAATGGCTAATGAGGAATATACAGTAGTTATTTGAATAATTACCTGTGGGTAGTTTGTGTAAATTTTTTCTAGCTCCCTTCATTTTCATGTGAGGTTACTAGGGTATGTTACAGTACCATTCACAAATCAGTGGTTGAGATTTATCTCCAAAGTTACCCTTTCAACAAGTTTTATTGAAAAAATATCATTCAATAAGTTCCATTTAAAAAAAGTAACATGAAGCAGTGCCTTATGAAATCATTTATGGGTTGTTGGGCATGTGATATTGACAAAGTGGTCCACTGTATCGTAATAAGCCTATTTATAAATTAAAAATCTCTATAATAATGTGAAGTTGTATCTTAGCTATTAAGAATCCTGTTACATGTATTTTTAAATCTATATATGCTTAAGTTACATAGTAATTATTTTCTAACTAATAATAATAATAATTTAAAATAAAGTTGATCATTTAGATCAAAATTTTTGAAGTGTCTAAATGGTTATTATGATTGATGTTTATAGATATTTACCAATGATTTAATTTGTATGACCACTCTAGTAATATGAACTTTCATTAATTCAATCCAACAAGTAGAAGAAATTATTTTCCCAATTATAATTTTTTTAAAATTATGTTAGATATATATATGAATGAATGAGTGAGAAAAGAATCACTAACTTACATTCTTTTGAAATTTATATGTTTTTAATGTGCTATTTTCAAAAACTTTTAATAATTTGGGTAAAATACCAAAGTTTATATCTTATATATTTTTTTGGTTTTGTTCAAAAATAATTTCACTTTCAATTAATTCTAAAATTTTTAAAAATTCTATAATAATTATAAAAGTTTTGAAAAAAAAATATTATAAATAAAAATATTACTTTTATTTTTTTTATTATTTTTAAATGTATTTTTTTAGATTGGTTATGGCTTATTTTTAATGGTTTTTAATTGATATTTTCATAGAATTACATTATAATAATTAAATATTTATGTGTAATATATATATATTAAATTTATATATATATATAAGAGAAAGTATCATATATTAATGATTGTTATTGTAGAGTCTTGCACAACAAAATGCCAGTGGAAATTGCCCACCATTATTTGCATAAAAAAAGAGTGGAAATTATCCACATAGCAGTCTATTGTAATTAGTTATTAATATATTTAATTTCTAATTTACTAAATGTACTAATAACATATTAATTTAATCTTAAAGTTAAACCAAAACACTTTAACTAATTACTAATTTACAGCTATATTACATTTATAAATTTTCTACAAATTTAAAATGCTAACTATCTTGAAATATTTTATAAAATATCATCCTAACCCTTATTTTTTTATTTTCCTTGGGCAATTGGAATCCTATCCACCATAAAATTATCATAATATTTAGCTGTACCTTGTAATATCTCAAAATTGTGACTCTCAATTTTAGCTTCTATGCTTTTTTAATGTTTGAAATCATAATTGTAAAAATACATATTTATATTTATATTTTAGCAACGCTTCTTTAATTTCTGAAATCATAATTATACAAATACATATTTATATTTTATCTTTCAATTATTTCTTATGTTTCTTTCTTTTATATAAAGTAACACATAATTATCATCTTTGACTTTCAATTATTTTTTATCCTTTTTTTACTATATATAAAAATTGTGTGGTGTCAAACACTTGTTGACTTTTAGAGGGGAATTGTATCAAAAAGTGATGATATGGAAGTTGTTAAATAAGCTAAAAGCATTATTAACTACTTTTAGTATTTTTGTTATTTGTTTAATAGGCCTCAGCCCCATATTATATTATTAACCATGTTTTATTTATTGATTACTTTTCTCTATGTGTGTCGTCATCCTTCTTCTCTATGCTGATGATATTGTTCTTTTGGCAAGGTGCCCATCTGATCTTGATAAGCAACTTAGGCTTCTTAATGATTTCTGCTCTACCATGGGTATGACGGTTAACACTGACAAAACAAAAGTTATGAATATCAAATCTAAGAAGGACACTTACGCTAATTTTATGTATAACAATAATAACCTGCAGGAAGTGTATTGTTACAAGTACCTAGGAATTGATATTCATCACAAGCTCAACTGGAACCATAGCATTGACAAAAAGGATTAATGGGGGGTGGAAAGCTTTTTTTGGTCTTGAAAATAATTGTAAAACAGCAAACCTCGTAATGTCGGATAAAAGGAAGTTCCTCTTTGAAACTTTAGTCACTCCTGTTATCTTATATGGCTGTGAGGTTTGGGGTTGCAGCATCTCCAGAGAATCATGGAGAAAGATTGAGAAAATCCAAAAGCGTTTTATAACTTATAACCTGAAAATTAAAAGTAATACACCCTATCCCATTGTCCTTATAGAAGCAGGTATTTCCGCTATTGAGATCCTAACTATGATTAGGTTTCTGTTGTACAAGCACAAACTCAATAACATAGACGATCATAGACTTCCTAAGCTAGCTTTAAATTCCAGCCAAAACCACCTAAGGCTCAATCGAGGGTGGCATAAAGACACAAGGGCCTGGTTAAACTATTGGGAGATCAACAAGAATGATGCATTGCAAAACATAAATAACATTAACGATAATGTTACTTCTAAGTTCAAAGAAAAAATATGGTGTGAGAAAGATTTAGCGCCTAAAAGAAAATTAAGTTATTATAAGAAGGTCATCAACCCCAACCTAGAAGATCAAAAGTATCTCTCTATTTTAACTAGCTCAAAGAAGAAAATTAATATAGCAAAAGGTTAGACTGAATTCTCATGAGCTCCATAGTGAAACAAGTCGTTGGGCAGTTCCTAAAACGCCATGGATGGAAAGGATCTGCCATA
>APFE031271487.1:22062-50436 GCA_000404065.3 Pinus taeda | reverse complement strand
GGAGGATCGACCGTACCCTTAGCCGTACAACTCGACTACCCTATCGTACGGGTGAGTAATCTCTCCGAGTGCTGTTCTCAGTGTATTGTAGCCGCGAGATGGCCGATGGTTTATCTATGGCGAGGTTTCAAAGGAGCCTAGGGGGCTTCTGATATACCTAGAGGGTACGTGGAAGACAGTCCGTGTGCGGTTCTGTCTAATGCGCTACTACTCGAAGGGGTACCCACAGGGGTTACAAGGGAGTCCAACAGACATGACCACCTCTTGTATTTCCTGTGTGCTTGCCTCCCCAAATCCGTAGAATTATGCGCTCAATGACAAATCCTGTGGTTTAAAGATGCCGGAACACGTCTCTAGCCAAAAAAAAAATTCTACGAAATGGAGATCCCACCGGCCCTGGAAAGTGCTCTGATACCACTTGTTATTCTCTTAACCTACAAATGATACCCAAATATAGAATATGCAAAGAAAAGATACCCAGAACATAGAATATGCGAAGAAAAGATACCCAGAACACATAATAACAATGATTTTATTATTCAGAGAGTAATGTTCACTTGCCTCTTCGAGGGGGCAACCTCCAATAGAGCAGAGCTCGATTACAAAATAAGACACGATGCTCATCACAGGGAGTCTCTATCCTTTATATATGACTCATACATGCAATACCACGGGACAATACTATGGTATTACTAATACCATCTATCTAATACTACAGCCCATTTGCAACTAACTGTGGTTCCGTTATTAATTGCGGATTAACCACTTACAATTATTAATATGGGCTTTATTGACTATTGACTATGACGTGGTCCCATTACATGAATAAGGGGGTTAGGGTGGGACTCTAACAGCCAAGGCCTGCTTGGTATCCTTTTTGTGGATCTTTTCCTATTATTGCAACAAACTAACTAATCAACTTGAAGCAAGAACAACTATTCTAATCATAAAAAACAACCTAAGTAACAAAGCAAGATTTAACCTAAACAATAGAAATTATTTCATGAATGAAAGAAAAGAACATATACCCAAAGGAGGTGCTGGGCACTTGGGTTGGGCCCAACCCCAAGAGATACAACCCCCTAAGAAAGATCAGAGCTGGTTCAAGGCTGGATTCATCTTCATTGATCAAAAAAATTAATTACATCACAAAACTGTCTATAAAAGGAGCTCGAAAATGAGCTGAATACAAGTGTTGCACTAAAGTGCGAAAATAGTCTATAAAATGGCTAACATCTAACTAAAAAAACTGAGGTCCTGAGCCTTCTTATTTATACAAATGGAGACTCCCAACAATCCTCCTAAAATTAAGGAACTCAGCTTCCTAGAACTAAAGATAACAACAGTCCTAGTTGACTTGCTCAGCTGCCCCTTGGAATCATCAATGTGGTTGTCTGTGCTCTGAGTTTCTGATGGAGAATTTGAGGTAAGGGTTCATAAATAAAGGGGCCACCCTCTACAAATCCTCTCCCTTGTTCTTCCTCGAATTTGGCTACCAAATGCTCATTAAACCTTTGATTTTGTCTCAAAATTGACCAAAAATCTACATAAAGCACACATTAGACTTCTTGGCATAATGACTAACCCAATTCACTCTATTAGCATAAATATAATTAAAAAAATGCAATAAACTAATGAGAATGGTGGATTAAGTTGAGTTAGGAGGTCAAATAAGCCCATATAATTACCCATTTCTGGGGCTCATCAAATGGATGCGACAATTTTGTGGTTCATAAAAGTGGAGCAAAAAATCTAGTGGTCTCTAAAGAAAATACTATGTTGTGGCATCAAAGAATTAGACATAATGGAGAGAAGGGCCTTTGAATACTACATGATATTGGTATGCTAGAAGTTATGTATTATTTATCTCTAGATTTCAATTTCTATGAACATTATGTATATGGGAAGCAAATTGATGTGAGTTTTCCCTCTGGTGTTAAGAGGGCGAAAGGTATATTCGAGCTTGTGCACAATGATGTGTTTGGACTTGTGTCAGTTCCATCACTGAGTAAATATGTGTACTATGTCTCATTTATAGATAAATTCTATAGGAATATATGGGTATATTTCCTCAAGAAGAAATATAAAATATTTGATAGGTTTAAAGAATTTAAGGCTCTCATGGAAAATAAAACAAAGAAGATTAAGGTGTTAAGGACCGATAATGGTGGAGAGTTATGCAAGAAGGAATTTGAAAAGTTATGTAAGAAGTGTGGTATAGTATGATAAAATACTTCTCTATACACACCTCATGAAAATGGACATGCAGAAAAAATGAACAAGATGTTGATGGAAAAGGCAAGAAGCATGCTTAGTGGTGCTAGACAAGAATTCTGGGTGGAGGAAGTGGATACTACATGTTATCTATTTAATATATCACCTTCATCAACTTTGCTCGATAAGACTCCACATGAGTTATGGACTAGTAAGAAACCCTTTCTGTTAGATCTCAAGGTATTTTCCTATGATGCATATGATGGATATGTACATGCTCCATAGGAGAAAAGAACCAAGTTGGATAGTAAATTTGAAAGGTGCATTTTTATTGGGTATAAGGATGGTTTAAAAGGTTATAAAATTTGGAACCTAGAAACAAGGAAGGTAGTGTACAACCAAGATGTGGTGTTTAGAGAGGTGAAATATGCTATTAAACGTGAAGTCCTACCAATGAAAAGTGAACTAGAGAACATAGAGTTTGAACTAAAGGAACAAGAATCATAATAGGAATCAAAAGAGGAAGAGTGACATACTCCAATTTTAAGGAGATCAGTTTCAAAGAGAAGGCAACCAAAGAGTTATAGTCCATTTACTTTATGTTCAAATTTTTCCTTATATATTAGTGATGATGGTCCTAGAAATCTTAGGGAGGTAGTGTATTCAGAGGATGGAAAACTCTAGAAGCAGGCCATGGTTGAAGATATGACATATTTAGACAAAAATGATGCTTAGGATCTAGCGGAGTTGTCGAATGGAAGGAAACCCACTGAAAGAAAATAGCTGCTTAAGAAGAAGATGAATGAAGAAGGTAAAGTAGAGAAATACAAAGCTTAATTGGTAGAAAAACGTTATTCCCAAGTGCCAGGAGTTTATTTTGGCAATATTTTTTTCTCCTGTTTCCAAGTTCTTCTATTAGATTAGTTTTATCTATTGTTATTTCCTTTTAATTTAAAGTAGAAGAAACGAATGTGAAGACAACCTTTCTTCACATGGATCTAGAAGAAGAGATCTACATGAAGCAACCAAAAGGATTTGCAGTGAAGGGTAAGAAAGAACTGGTATGTAGGTTAAAAAGAATTATGTATGGGTTAAATCAGTCACCAAGGACGTGTTAACAAAAATTTGATACATATATACAAGGAATTTGCTTCACAAGGAGAAAAGTGCATCATTATGTGTATTTTAAATTAATTGGTGACTATGTTATTTATTTGGTCTTGTATGTGGATGATATGTTTCTGATTGGAAAGACAAATAAATTGTCCAGGATTTCAAGACCCAATTATCCTCTAAATTGAACATGAAGGATATTTGTGCTACAAAATACATTCTAGGCATGTAAATTAAATGAGTCTAGGCAAAGTGAAAGCTTTTATTAAACTAGAGGAAGTATATCGAGACAATGTTTTAGAGGTTTAACGTGCAAGATAGTAAAGTAGTGAAGGTTCATATTCTTGTAGGTGCAAAGTTGTTTGTTGAAAAGTGTCCCAAGGCATAGGAACAGGAAGAGAACATGTCCCATGCTCCATATGAATTTGTAGTTGGTAGCCTAATGTATGCAATGGTCTGTACTAGACAATACATTGCACATGTAGGGGGAGTATTGAGTAAGTTTATGTCAAAATCAACGAAGGAACATTAGACAATAGTGAAGAGGGTTTTAAAGTATTTGTGTGGCATTGGTGATTATGGTTTGTGCTACCAAGGAATATAAAAATTTGATAGAGTATTAGACAGATGTGGCTTTGTTGATGCATATTGGGCTGGAAACCTGGATTAGAGAAGATCTACAAGTGGGTATTTGTTTAACCTATTTGGAGGAGCAGTCAGGTCGATGAAAAAGAGACAGTTTGTGGTGGCACTTTCAACTAGAGAGGATGAATACATGCCGACTAGGCATGCAAGCAAGGAATTAGTTGGTTGTGAAGATTGTGTTCAAGTATGGGGTTGGTATAATAAGTTATAAGGATAGTGCATGACAGCCAAAGTGTAATTTTCATGGAAAATAACCTTTGTTATTATTCAAAGACAAAGCACATTGATGTTCAATATCACTTTGTGAGGGATATGGTTTAAGACAAAAAGGTGTTGTTGGTAAAGGTGGACACTTTAAAGAATGTTGTTGATCAAGGATTAGTATTTTAGCTAAAAAATGAAAGTTATCAAAATTTCTTCAGACCTAAATGAACGAATAGAGTTCGTCTCTAGGATTCCAATTCCATGAACGATTCAAAAAACTAACATCGTATGAAAAAGTTAAAGGTTTTGAAAGTTTGGTAAAAAAAATCCTGCAGGGCTAGTCCCCACCCCATGTGGCCAAGCACCTAACCAAGAGCTAGGGGCCAACTGTTAAGAGGGATTAGTGTGCCACTAATCAGTTTAGCATTTAATTAATCCATAATTAATTTGGTGGAATTTATGCCAAGCGACTAGATCTAGAACCACCACCAAACTTGGCAGACTTAACGGGAGTCTCTCTAGATTTAACGAAGTTTTTTTAAGGAAACATGTTTAAGCCATAACTTACTTAATTCTCAACCAAATTTCAAAAATGAATAGTCATGTTTGGCTAATTGGCATGATGAGAACTCATTAGGGCATGTGTTAGAGGTAGAAGAGATCATCTACAAGTGCTTTTGGTCACTTGAATATTTTTGGAGCCCATGGCCACTAGGTGTTGGAGGCCATTCCCAGAGAAGTTGATAACCAAATTGAGTAAAAGAATAGACATTTCTGATAGATTTGAATGTTTTAAACTCATTTGAATAGGTTCCAAGATCATTGGATGCGTGTAACAATGATTTTAGCACTATTGAAGCTACTACAAAGGCCCACACTATGAAGTTGGACCAAGGAGATGTAGTCAAGGAGGGGTGAACTCCTTAAAAAAAAATTGTGTATTGAGATTTGTTATTTGTGCTTACTGTGTTTTTATATGTTGTTGTTTAGCCATTTAAATTCATTCTTTTAAGTTCATGCAAAACACTAAATTTCACCGAGTTAGATAAATTGACAATCACACGCTCATGGATAAACTCTTTATGGATAAACAAACCAATGCAAAGAAAATTTTATATCTAGAAATGATACTAGCACAACATTAACTGGAAATCAATTTCAAATTAGTTGCAGATGCAATTACAGAGTCTGTGAGCACTGAGAAGTTTTCATGGTGTAAAAAAACAACAGGTGTTGCAAATCGAGACCAATCAATTATGTAGTCTTGCAACCCTATGTGCGGAAAGAAAATAAAAAGTGGGAGAATGTTAAGTATTTGTTATATATCTTCCACGATTAGTCTTAAGCATTGTTGCGTTGTGCCAAGAGCATCCAAGGGATCGTAGGGGAGGTGGTAACCCCCCTACACAGGGTTTGGGACAACGTCCTTGGATTATTGTTTTTATGTGAACCCAATAATAATTGGGTGAACCCAAGGGTGGTGGGATACCCAAGGATGATGGGCAAACCTACCAATGGTTTTGCACATGGTTGTTTTTTTTCCCATGGTATTTTGTAGATTCGGTTAAGGGAAATACAATTATGTTCTAATACAGGGTTATTGAATTGGGGTTTATGAATGATTCATCATGTATATAATGTATTGTGACATTGAAAGGAATATAATAAAAAAACAATGTGGTTTTCCCTATTTGAGTTCTAGGAGAAAATCTCTATGTATATTTTATGTATTCGCCATTACATATTTTTCTATTTTAAGAATTTTCTTGGAGGTGATTTTTGTACAAGGTTAAAACCTACAACAAAACAAATGCATTTTAATTAAATTCTCAAATGGAATTTTCAAGAAACCATAACCAATTCTGAAATCAATATGAGTCATTGATATGCGCATACTACTATGAATCATTAGGGGAATTTTGAGGTGAAAATTTGGCATTAAAAAAAACATTACTAACAAAATTAACTTTAAAAGAAATAATAGGATTCAAAATGATCATGTCATCCCCAACGGAAAATATTTTAGAGGGAAAAGATGAAAATTAAATTTTTTATTCTATTTTTGGCTTATATCCTTATAAGTTTACTTAAATGTAAAGTGCAGACACCCCCTAGATGTGGAAGTTAATTCCACATCCAAAGAGTACTCACTCTGCATACTTTTGAGTAGACCTAGAAAAAAAAATATGTCAAGTGCAGACACCTCCTGGATGTGGAAGTTAATTCTACATCCAACAAGTACTCACTCTATATACTTCTGAGTAGACCCACATTAACAATATATATATATATATATATATATATATATATATATATATATTTGTGTTGTTAACATAATGTTTTCCATGTATTTTCATTTTTTTTCAATATGGGTCTACTCAAAGGTATGCAGAGTGGGCATTCATTAGATGTGGAATTGAATTGTGCATTCAACATGTGTTTTCACTTGACATTTGAGTAAACCTACATGGAGATAAACCAAAAATACAGTAAAAAAAGTAGTTTCCTTTCTTTTTCTTTAAAAATTCATAAATCTTATTTTATTATTTTCCCTAAGATGCCCATTTTAGATCTAAAAATTTCCCTAATGATTCCTTAGATATTATATGGAGCTTAGATCTCCATCGTCCACCTAATTATTTCACATAAATAAATCAAATTTTCGGAAGCCTAATTCTGAAATAAATATACCTATGCATACATATACATTACTTTATATTGTTTTAATATAAATGTTAATTTTAATTTATTAAATATTTTTTTATTCTAATAGATTATTTGAATGGGGTTTCAGAATTTTAATTTGATCTCAATGAGAACCCACCATATATTATAAACATATGTTTTTAGTTATATAATATAATATATAATATATATATATATATATATATATATATATATATATGGTGTTGATATACACGTTTTTTTATATAAAATAATGAACATGTTTATTTTGGAATAAGGTTTTAAGAATTTTAATTTGATTATCAATAACGAGTAATAACTAGTGCAACCATATAAATTAAATAGTTGGGAATCATCCATAAAAATTACTCTATAATAAGAACATTTACTTCATTAAGCCTCTCATAACATCTTCTTTTGTAAGCTTGGTGGGACTACATCTTCATCATATCCAATATATCACCTAGATTGGGGCTGGGAATTGAGTCGGTGACTCCACATCAAAGAGTGCCTTAACAGAGCACCCGATCACCGTCTATCCAAGACCTCGTGGGCTATGTCTATCTCTCATAACATTAAAGAAATCATAAAACTAACTAAATTCTAGCTTTATTTTAAACTATAATTATAATTATTAATTATGATTACAATTATTAATTATAAAAATAATTAGTACATATATAGATTTTTAAAAACATGGAACAAAATTCTTAACCATGGAGATTTACCCCCACTTTACTATGGATATTCTTAATATATAAATAGACTTTGTTACAATACCATGGGCAAACACCATGGCTTATCAATACCACTTACCCAAAAAACCATAACTCACTTCATATAATACTTTTTCATATAACATTTTTCTTTAATTAATGAATTTACTTAAAAGGACACACTAGTTTGAAGATAAATCTCAACCATTTATTTGTGTGTACTACTATGAATATTTTGAAATATTCCATGGAGGTTAAATCCATACCATCCACCTAATATTTATTGATAATTAAATTAAAATTCTAAAATCGCTAGACACACTTGTGAGTGTAATTATTATGTGGGTGGTAAGTATTTTGCATCCATAGAATATTCTTAGTAATAGTCACAACAAAAAATCCTTAAGACTTTTCTTAAAAGTATGTTAATTATTTTCATGATAAAATAGGAGTGAATCTCCGTGATTAAAAACTTGTTACATGTTTTTTTAAATGTATGCATGATTTACTCATATATTAATTCCTTTTATAATTGCTAATACTACTAACAATTTACAATAAAGTTATAATTTAGTTAACATCTATCAATATTTACCAACCATATAATTTATGTAGTTACACTAATTTTAATATCTATTTATTTATTAATTAAAAAACCAACAAAAAATGTGATTTTCATAAAATCAAATTTATTTTTTACTTATTTATTTATTTATTTATTTTTTTGCCAAGGAGAAAATCATAACTTTCTATTAATAAAAACAAAAAGTTACATCAGTACATGCACAAGTGCATTCGTTTTTTGTCCCTGAACACCATTTGAATGTACTTGATGCACTCATTGTAGTCTACCTACCAAAAATGACATTTACCCAAATAAATTGAGTTTTTCTTTTTTACCTTTTCTTCTTTTTACCTTATGCCAATCCCCAAAATTTGGAGTAATTGCCATTTCTTCTCCTCCTGCTTTTGCTGACACTTATTTATCTGAGCCGAACTCTTAAAACCATGTGTTCGCTTTATTTTAGTTGTTCCTTTCTTGATGTCATTTTCCTCTTGCTAATTTCTAGGAGTTTGGATCATTACTAAATCAATGGATTTTTGGTAATGTTCGGCATGGTCCATTCACTTATTTTCTCCCTCCTCCACTTGGGAGCCATTTTTATTCTATTCATCTGGTTGTTAATATATTTTTTCCATTTCTTCATATTCATCATCCAAAGGAGGTTGATATGGAAATTTCCATCCCTTTATATTTTGTTATCTTTTCTTTGTCTTTTTTTAGATTGAGGGCATGAGTTCTGTAGGTGCCTTATTTGATGGAATATACAACACTTGAAGGAAAAATTTTCAAAATATAACATTTGTGTCCATTTGAAATACCGATGAGCCAAACTGATGTGATCTGGTAGCCCTTTTCTTAGTTCTATCTAATGAGTGCCAATACTGCAACAAGAATTTTGCAACTCCCAAGGCTACCAACTTAAATTATCAACCAGGAGTCAATACAAACTTAAGAGGTGTCAACACTATATGTGAAACATGCAATGTGTACTTCTTTCATTACTCTGATTCAATGTCATACAAACTTAAGAGGTTGCAACATTGTATGTGCAGTAGGTGGTGTACTTCTATGTAAGTTTGAGCAAGGGACTAAATTATTCTATGTTTGTAGAAAAAAACACAACTAATCCTAATTGCAAAAAATAAAACCTACTTACTTTGTAGAAAAGAAACCTAATTACTTTTGCAGAAACGAAAGACTATTCTACTTTGAACGAATGTAAATGTTATTCCTACTTGGAAAAATGTAAACATTAATCTATTTTCAGAGTGTAAATGGTACATCAAAAGGAAACATAATCTATGTAATAGAAATAACAATGTTGGAAATGGAAACCCTATATTAATATGTATGAAACAAAACCTAATCATGAAATCATTCTTAAATCACTGCATTCAAGATAGATTTTGTCAGTAGAGTTCATCAGGTAGTTCATAAAGTAATCATTAAAATAATCATTATGCTCTTTAAGTCATGAATATGTCCACTAACCATAACTGTAGAGGTGAATTGCAATGGAGAAGAGGCAAGGCTTAAGAGGTATTTGGTATTACTCGATCATGGTTTTGGAGCCTAGGAGTCATTATTGAAGGTTAGAAGGAAAAAATCAAGCTTCAATGACAATGTTGGTCAAGTTTGGATGGATTTTACACGATGTTATATGATGCTACATGATTGCTACATTATGCTACATGATTGGATCCATGAGCATTCTAAGGGTGGAAAAGGTGATATAAAGGTGGGACGGGGTAGATAAAGGTATATGAAGGTTGTATAAATATTTTTCCAATCTTAGCACATCTCAAAGGCCCATCTTTCACAAAAACAATACATATAGTGCCCTTTAATGACGCATAAGTGTAATTTTGATGGAAGAGTTTTGAGAGCATTGTATTGTGAGGAGAAAGAGGATGGTGATGGTAGGAGGAATGTAAGATGGAATTTCTAACATAGAAAATCAAAATTATTACATGCATAACAAAAAAATGTTATGATTTTTATACTCGCAAAGACTAAAATACCCAATTTTCTAGCTAGGTTGTCCTCCAATTTATCTCACTAAATGATCGATAAAATCGAATGAAAATGAGATGGGATTTTTTTTTTTAATAATTAGGATGTCCTCAGAATCCAATATAATTTGAATCATTCAAAAATAGCCTTTTTATCATGTGCTAAAAAATGGTAGAATATTAGTACTCCAAAAACTAGAAATTCAAGAATTAGTGAACTAGTTAACCTACCAAATGCTTAACATGACCAAGTGAAAATTCTATGTGGTTAATTATTTTATTAAATTGATTTTTTTTTCAGGAATCTATACAAGTGGAAACAAATCAAAAGAATTTATTTAACACATGCTAAAATTTAGTAGAAAATTACTACTATTTTGCTGCAAGAGACTTCCAAAAATTCCTAAATTGTGAACTAGTAAACCAATCCAAGTAGCTCAATGATGAATATGGATTTTCAAAGTTGTTATAAAGATGCATCATAATTATGACTCTGTAAATAAGCTTAATTTTTTTTTACCTCAGTTATTTAACAAATATAACCTACAACAAACGAGAAATGAATAGTAAATGCAAAAATAAGGGATGCAAGTGAAAACGACATTCAAATAAAATAAAGAAATTTTACAACAAGGCTACGAGGTTCCTGGGGTGGCCAAACTCATGGATACTCAAATTAATTTGAATAGAACCAAGCTTTAGAAGCTAAAAATGTCACCAAACTTCATTATTAGAGTCAATCCAAGTACATCGCTGCTAGAAATGAAAGTGGAGTTGCTAAATAACAAGTTTTCTCCACAATAAGACTAGGAAATACACACACTTATAGGAAAATTTGAATTGCCATTGATACAAATTGATTGGGAATCATCCTCCTTGAAAGAAGGCAACTTTTCTCTCCAAAATCCCTCAAAAAGTGGATCTAGTTCCCAATGGTAGGAATCTTCATTAAATGATAGGGAACATATTCCTATATTTTCTAAATCACTGGAGCTCCAAAATATGTTCAATAATTTCATGATATCATGTTCATTTATTATCCAATCTTTCTCCATCCTGTAGCAGGGAGCAAGTCCCTATATTATCTCATTCAAAATTTATTCAATATTATGCAAAAATAAATAATATTAGGCATATAATATGCAATAATCTTACAACCTTCCTAATAACACATTAAGGCTTAAAAAATACTATTAAGTGTAGAAGGAGAGATTTAATATAGCCTTGATGTGCCTAAAAAAGGTTAGATGCGCCTTAATTTATGTATAATTTGGAGGTCCATCATACCCCCAAACTGAAAATGTTTGTCATCCTCTAAGCAACCTTCCTATATTCTTGCCCTATTGTTCTTCTTTTATGTCTTAGATTAATTTTTGGATGTCCCACATTGATGTGGATGTAGCTTCTTCTGCTAAATGGAACCATGTATGCTCTTCAATTTCTTCCTTTGGCTTTGGCTAAATCTTTATTTTTCTATCCTTTGTTATAATTATTTATTTGATTCCTCCCCTTCAATATGAACATATTCTTCTCTTAAATCCTCATCCCATGGCCTAATATATTTCTAATTAGAGTGGAACAAAATATTTTTCTTTTGCTGATACAAGATCCTAGGGTTTCTTGTGCAGTGGAAGTTTTTGAAATAGAGGAAAATTGGGCAATTTGTTCTACAAGGATGAGGGGAAGAAAAAAATTCAAAATGAACTTCTCCTTTCTCAATACACCTTATTCTTTCATCTCACCAAGTTTATGACATAAACACTCAATTTAATTCAGTAATTTTTCTTTCTAAAGCTAAAAAATATGAGAACTACAAAGTGTTTTTAGATATTTGAATTAATTCCTTAAGTTCCTATACCAAATGATGGTGATGAAAATTTGTACTTACATGCTTCCTGGTAGTTTTCCTTTGTTCATCAGGGTCTGATGGTAATTCTAGCCAAAAATGAGCATCTTGTAGTACTCCGTTAGGTTCATGTAGCAACTTGTAGGATCTCGTAGCAACATGCATGTATCTTGTAATAGTTCTTGTAGTATCCTATAATAGGTAGTTTGCATGCCAAGAGGTGGCGGTTCCTTTTTATTTTTATTATTTTTATTTTTTATTTTTCAAAATTTTCTCTATTTTTTCATTGCATGCAAAATAAACTCAAAGTTCTTGGAGTTAACTGATTTGGCCCCACCTTTCTCTTTTCATTTCTTGTCCTCTATCATGAATAAATGATAATGACCTAGTTTCTCAAGTTTTTTTCACTTTTGTCTTGTTCCTCTCCCACACATGTGGGTGTCTTAGGGGAAAAGTGAAGTTAATTGCTAGATAAGGTCGAGGTTGATCTACTACTAATTTTGGCTATAATTTCTTTTTTCCTTCATGCACTTGCAACGTTTTTTGATCTAATATAAGTTTGTATGAGAGGATTCTATGATTGCATACCTCAGATTTACCCTTGATGTGTTTTTGTAGATGATATTGGTGTTGTTGATACGAATGTTGAAGATTCCTTTGGTGCTTCTAATGCTAATGTGTTGATCACTTGATGTTTTCATGTTGTTTATAAATAGAGGTAATGGATGCTACGCTAGCTTCTTGAGGTGTCATCTTCTTATGCTCGTTGCTCCATGAATTGGCTTCTATTTTATTTTTCTCTTTCTCTTGAAATGTGCTTGACTGAATGAAGCTTGAGAATGTAGGCTCTTCAAGAGGTGGATAAAATGTTGTTTTTGTTGGAGATGAGAAGTGACCTTGTAGCAGATTTGTAGAAGTTTTTTGGATACCCAAGATTAAGGAAATGATCCCTCAATGCTTCATGATGGTCAATTTTTCATTCTTGTGCTTCCAAGTGCTTTTGACTATGGTCTTTGAGGGCTTTTTCAAACTACTGCAGGAGCGAAAAAGTGATGAGCCTCAATATTGCAACTCCAAAGGTTGCAAACTTAAATGATCAATGTGGGGTTCATACAAAATTAAGAGGCATCGACACTATATGTGCAACATGTAATGTGTCATTTTTTCATTGCTATGGTTAAATGTTGTATAAAATTAATAAGCTGAAACATTGTGTGTGCAGTAGATGGTGTACTTCTACCTCAGTTGTTTCATGGGACTAAAGTACTCTATGTTTGTGGAAAGAAAAGGCATGCCTAATCCTAACTGAAAAAAAAAAAAAGAAAACCTGCTTACTTTTGCAGAAAATAAACCTGATTACCTTTGCATAGAGGAAATCCTAGTTACTTTTTGATGAAGGAAAGGCTATTCTACTTTGAATAAATGTAAGTTCTAATCCTACTTGAATAAATGTAAAAATTAACCTATTTGCAGAGTGTAAATGGTACATCAAAATGAAACCTAGTCTATGTAATAGAAATAACAATGTTGGAAATGAAAAACCTAGCTTAAGATGTATGAAAAAAAACCTAATCATGGAATCATACTTTGTTCACTGCATTCAAGACAGATTTTGTTAATAGAGTTCATAAGGAGCTTCATAAAGTAATCATGAAAATCATCATTATGCTCGTCAAGTCATGAATATGTCCACTAACCATAATTGCAGAGGTGAATTGCAATGGAGAAGAGGCAACACCTAAGAGGTCTTTGGGATTACTCAATCATGATTTTGGAGCCAAAGAGTTAATTCTAAATGCTAGGAGGAAAAAATCAAGCTTAAAGGACAATTCTAGTCAAATTTGGAGGGATTTTACACAATGCTACAGGATGCTACAGGATTGCTACAAGATGCTACAAGATTTCCCCTTTTTGCTACAAGATTGGATCTGTGATAATTTTGAGGGTGGAAAAGGTGATATAAATTAGGGGAAGGTTAGATGAAGTTTGTATGAGGATTTTTCCAATATTATCACCTCTCATAGGACAATCTTTCATAAAACAAAATGCATAGAGTGTCCTTCAATGACACAAAAATGTACCTTCAGTGGCATAGTTTTGAGCGCATTATGTAATGAAAATAAAGAGGTTGATGGTAGTAGGATGAATGTATGATGAAAAATATAACCCTACAAATCAATAGTAGTAACTTCACACTGCAAAAAGAATATGATTTTTATACTTGCAAAGACTAAAATAACCAATCTGCTAGCTATTATGTCCTCCAATTTATCGCACCGAATGACCAAGCAATTTGAATGAAAATGAGATGGGGTGAATTTTTTTATTAATTAGGATTTTCTATGAATCCAATCCAAGTTTAATAACCTAAAAATACCATTTTTAACATGTGCTAAAAAATATGATAAAAATACTATGCCAAAATAGAAATTCAAGAATTAGTGAGCTAGTTAACCTTCCAAATGCCTAACCTAATCAAGTTCAAATGCTATTGGGTAATTTTTTTTTTATTAAATTGAATGTTTTTAGTACTTTATACAAGTTCAAATAGCTCGAAATATCTTTGTTAACTCTTGCTAAAATTTAGAAGAAAATTACTACTATTTTGCTACAAGAGACTTCTAGAAATTCTTGAATTATGAATTAGTAACCCCAATCCAAGTAGTTCAATGTTGAATATGAATTTTCAAAGTTGTTTTAAGGATGTGTCATTCTTGTGAATATATAAATAAATCAGGTTGCATGATTACTCAAAGAACATGGCTTTGATGTTCTTTGACTAATCATGCAACCTGAAGAATTTATTCATCCCAAGTAGCCATGCATTTGGATCTTTGAATTAGTTAAATCACCATCAAAAGTAGGAGGCTTGTATTTATTGAAATCTTTTGGAAAATACCCCCTATCACTCCTCCTATAAGGATGTTGGCAGTGATGGCAATGATGTCTCTCAGAACAAGAGCTAGAATAAAATCCATAAGCGCTAGCCCTCCTCTCAGGTGTATGCAATGATTTTCCACCCTTTACTATATCATCTCTACCCATGTATGCATTTTATGAGACATGCTTCCATCTGCACCATTATTCCTTTCTTCCTATATTTCCTCATGAATGATTCCTTATTTCCCTTGCTTTTGCAAATCTGAAAGGCTTTGGAGAATGACTGCATTAACCTTGACTTGCTTTTCTTGAGCTTTCACAAGCCTTTTATGTGCTTCAATCAATGTCTTGTTATTTTCCTTGTAACCTATTTTTCCTCATGAATGATTCCCTGCTTCCCTTACTTTTGCAAATCTGAAAGGCTTTGGAGAATCATTGCATTGACCTCAAATTTCTTTTCTTGAGCTTTCACAAGCCTTTTTTGTGCCTCAATCAACATCTCATTATTTGCCTTGCAACTTACAATCTCTGCCTTCAAGCCTCTCAACGTATCTGCTAGATAAAGAGAGTCTCCCTCTCCCTACTTCTGAAATGACTTCTCCCATCCCACTAATATCTCTTTTGGCCTATATGGAGAGTCATATGAACTAAACTCAACTATCAAGCTCTTCATCCATGGTCTTATATTTTCCTATAAACATACCATGTTATATAAACCAAATAGAAGACATAATCAAAATCATACCTCAATGTATCTCAGGGGATCGTATTACATTTGCACAAGTCGGTGCATATTAGCACAATACATAATAATATCAAGAACTTAACTATCATGCAAGAAAATGAAATGACAATAATAAAAAATCATATAAACACAATGCATATGACCAAAAATTAACTATCATGCATGAATAATTTATGCACGTGCATATGACTGCATTAATAAAATAGCATATATCATGCATTTAACCACAATAGAAATCAGATGACTAGAATGCATATAACAAAAAATAACCAACGTGCATGCATGCCAAACCTATAAACCTGCATGACAACCTACATTTACCCTGAGGTCCAGAACTATAACGTCACTCTGATACCACCCTATAACACCCAACCCCACATTTAGCCGCTTTCACAAGCTCTCCAGGGTGCAAATGAGTGGGGATTTACTATGACATGACATGACAACCAAGTTCCAATTATGGAAGTGGGTTCTACCATCCCAAAATTTACAACAACTTCCAAGAACACCGGATTATCGAGATGTCAAGAAACATCTACTAAACAACTTTTCTTGGACTGGAACTACCTCTTTGACTCACTTCACAATCCAAGTTCATGCAACAAAATTTGTGCATGTGTCCAAAAGGCTCCATCCACACTCATAGGCCTTCCTCCATGCAACTACATCTAAAATTCTAGTTAAGAGACTCCAACTAGAAACCTTGTTCCGGATTTTTAAGACTAGCTTAAGATTAGCTACCCAGAATTTCCGAGAACCTTCTAGACCACTATCATCCAACTATAAGAGCCTCCATAATCAATTTCCATCCTCTAATCATGCTCAAACTTATATAATACACAATAATCATTTATGTAAACACTTTGTAAACAAAATACATGTATCTCCATAATGTATATATGTTCATTGATTCATTGAAACATTTTAGGATCATCAAGAAGGCTCACTGCCCTCTCTTACTCTCTATACAAACGTATGTTAGATCATGCATTCAAATATATAACCAAGAGCCTGGAAAACCATGGAATAGAACCATAACAAGAGAACATGACATAATAATTAGTATACCATGCATGTAACCAACATTTAACTAGAAGAGAACCATGACAAACCAGTCATGAAATCATACATAAAATTAGAACTTGTGCTCGTTAATCTCAATAAGGATCAACACATTACCATATGCAAAGGGCAACCAAATCAGGGACTTCCACGTACTAGCCAACCATAGATTGAGTTGAACTAAATCATTTTTAGGAAATCACCCCCATGCCATATTCCAAGCATGAATGTGGGATCACATGGGATAAAAAAAAACAGAACCAACTAGGGCTTCCAGAGGCTAAACCACCTCAACCCTCAACCATAGTGATTTCACCTAAACCAGTTCAGAAATCACCAAAACCAAACAAGCTTGGATGCTTCTGACTTTCTTCACCATACCTAGAGGAATAATTCTATCTCCGCCCACTTGTCAAGTGTTCTCGGAGAAAAGCCATCTCCACCCTCGAACATTGGGAACTTCCTGAGACCACCTCAACTAGGATCTGAAATCTACTAGCCATCCAAAGATTAACCAAAACAAGGAAGCCATCACATCGTGACTATCTAGGAAATTGAAAAGGAAAGTTTGTAAATCACTGTCAATATAGGAAAATCCCATGCCATTGACAACAAAAATAAACCAAAAACCAATGCATACCCCATGCATCAAATCCCCACATGGTAAATCACACATGCAGATTATTACCTGCAATTCCGCAATTAGTTTCCGCCCTTATTTACCATTCTCCATACTTTCTCTTGCATTCCCTTGCTTTTCTTTGCTTTCTTATGTCGAAGTTCTCTATGTCTCCTCTTGGATTTAAATATCTAAAACTAATCAAAATGCTATCAAGTGTTTCTCAAGTGCCTTTTTATCATTTATGTTTGGTGTCTCTTCCTTTTATTTTCCTCTTTTCTTTCATTTTCCTTTATTTTCTCTTTAATTTCCCTTGCATGCATATTTTTGTCTCTTCATCTTCCTTTTCTCCTACTATCCTTTATTTTTTATATTAAATTTCCATTTATTTCCTTTTGTCTTTGCCAATGCCAATGCCAATTTCCATATCCATTTAATAACCATAAGTGATTTCCAATGTAATTCTTTCCCCTCATTTAGCTTGGAATACGTGTCACATGACCTTGTTTGATTTTTGGATATTTACATGGAATTATAACCCGAGGTTGTTACATCGATTTGTTTTTGTTTAATTTGGTTTACTTTTGCTGACTATGGTTGACTTTAATTGACATTTATTGAATATGACTAAATATGGTTGATTAATGTATATATAATTTCGAAAGCATGATTCCCATGATGACTATTGCTGTGTATGACTCTCTATGGTTGAATTTTGTTGACTATGGTTAGATTTTGTTGACTATGCTTGACTTTTGTCGACCATGTTTCATAAATGTACATATAGTTTCCAAATTATGACGTCCATGTTGATTATAATTGAAGATGGTTATAAAATTTCAAAAGCATTATGCTAATGTTGACTAATGTACATATAGTTTTCAAAGCATATTTCACATGTTGGGTACAGTTGACTCTATAACATCCTTCGTCAAAATTCAATGTATTAAAGTTAATAAAGGTAAAATAATAACGTCTGTGGGTCTTGGATAAATGTTGATCAGGTGGTCTATTAAGGCACTCAATGTAAAGTCACCGGTTCAATTCCATGCCTTGATCGAGGTGATATATTGGACATGTTGAAGAAGTAGTCCTGCCAAACTTACCAAGGAAAAGGTAAAATAATAACCAAGGTCAAGGGACACTTATTCCATGTTGAATGTTGGGAAAAACATCCTAGTGTGGGTGTTCATTTGGCTTATTATCGCTAAGGAAATTTGCAAAGGCAATGGCAAAGGCTTTGGAAAGGCAAAGTGGCATTAATTGGCATTTTATTTATGAAAAAAATGGAAATTAGGAGAAAAGGAAGGTGAAAGGTCCCTTGTTTCATGTGGGGACAAAAATGAAGGAAAATAATGGAAAATGAAGAAAATATAGGCCTCATTAATAAAAAGGCTTTTGAGGATTAGTCCACAACATTTTGTCAATTTAACCTTTTGTTAGTTCATCTTTGGAGCTCTCTATTCCATCTCTCTCTCATACTCTTAGACACTTAGAGTATTCTTGGAGCATTTTAGCATTGGGGAAAATAAGGCAAAGGAAGGATAAAGAAATGAAGAGGAAACAAGGATCAAGCAAGGAAGAGCAGGACTCAAGCATCTACAATAAGATTACTTGTAGGTATCAAGTTGCATGTATGATTTCATTTCTATTTTTGGCATGCATGGTACATGCATGTGTGTTTTTGGTTCTATTGTTGTATTTGGCATGGGTTTTTATAGGTGTGCCAATGGTTTTTAACCTTGCCTTGCCATTTTCGGATAATTATGGTGTGATGGGGTTCTCTTTTTTTGGTTGAGCTGGATTACTAGATGGTTTTGAAACTGAGTGGGGTGGTATGAGGGGAGAAATACAAGGCCTAGGAATCACTGGATCGATGAAGGTGAAATTCAATAAATATTGATTATGTATGCCCTCATTAGGCCTACGAATCCTTGACCGATGAATGGTGGGATATACAGTAAATCCTAGAGGGTGAAGTGTCATTGGGCCTAGGAATCCTCGACTAGTGAATGGTGGAATATATCGTAAAGCCTAGAGGTGGAGACGGAAAAATTCCTCGTAGTTTAGGTGGAGAGATCCAGAGGCATTTAAGTCCTAGTGGTCCAGTGGGATTGCGGTAAATCCTGGTTGTATTAATGAAGGTTTCGAACCTATGAATTCCTTGGTGGATATACATTGAATCTCAAGGAAGCCTTGACTGGTTGTTGTGAGTCCCACATTCATCCTTAGACTATGGAACGAGGGTGACTAGTTGAAAGAAAGATTTTATTCAACCCAATCTATGGTTAACTGGTTCGTGGAAGTCCTTTACTTGGTTGGATTATGCATACATTAATAAGAACTCATTTTCCTTTGTATTTAATTTGTAAATTTACTTGTTACTATGTGGTTTTTATGGGTGTTCTACTCTTGTTATTATGTTGGTTATATGTTGGTTATAAGCATGGTTCATGACAAACTTTAGTTACGGATCTCATCATGACTTGATTATTACAAGAAATGTGAATGAATATATGACCTAATAGAAAATAATGTGACTATTTTGATAAGGAATCAATTCTTCTTAATGATTCTCAAATAAGTATAAGACCTCTATGATCCAATCTATGGTTATGATCTGTAGATTACATGTTTTTGATATGTTAAACGAAATTCATGTCATGTCTAGTAGGGGTCAGGTCAATTCCTTGTATCAATGTTTGCATTAGTAAATTTAATTCATTTTTATTTATCATTTCTAAAATTTTTATGATGTTTTGGGTAGAAGCCTTAGACCTAGCCCTAAAAAGGTGGCATAGTATCTGGGGTCGCTAGCTCAAAACTACCTTAAAAACAACACAGTGACATGCATACCTTACTGTGGGAGCGACTAGAGAGTCTGATTCACATGCATGGCTTGTCATGGGAGCAACTGGAGGTCTAGCTCAATAAAATGACAAGTTGTCTGAGGGGTTGGGCACCTGGGAGGGTCAGTTGTCCCCTGAAGGTTCTGTAGCTCTTGAGAAAGGTCGAATTGGTTTTGTTTTGTCAAATCACATCATAGTGACTCTTCATCACATGTTTACCCTAATGGACTTATTAGCTTGGGTAAATGTGGGAGGAGGGTGTTGCAGAGTGGTATCAGAGCACGATTCATCCCTTGGGCTGGATGGATGGAATGCGTTGGCCATGCATACATTTCGGTTGCATATGTATTATTTATGATTTTGGTCTATGAACTTGTTATGTAGGCATGGTTTTAGTTGTTTCACCATGTAAAAGTTGATGGTTTTGTTGTTGAATTTATTTATCGTGAGTGTGTGTCAATTATGCACTTGATATGCATGTCAGTTTCTAGAGGTCATTATGCATACATTGACATGGTTATAGTTGTCGTGAATGAAGTCATGGTATGTGGTTGGTTTATCATGTATGGTAATTGGCTGATGGTTGAGATGATGTTCATATAGTGCTATAATTATGTTTATACATGTGTTGCGCTAATTTAGTTAATGTTGCGGACAAGATATCCTCCCTTGAACTATACTGAGGTATGTTAAGTATGTTATGTTTTGGTTTAAGATGACATGTTATACTTACAAGAAGAATATCAAATATGACTAGCAAGATGGTAGAATACAACTCATAATATTCTCCCTATAGATCATATGAGCAACATGGTGAGGGATACTCTCCTGACATAGCAGACACATTGAGAAGTTTGAAGGCATAAATAAGAAGTTGTAAAGTAGATAATGACAAAATATTTCAGGCAGAGGAGAAACAAGTAGAAGTTAATGCATTAATCCTTCAGAGTTTGTTAGACTTGCAAAAATAGGGACCACTTAGGATCAACCATTAGTAGGAGGATATGACTAATGGGGCATATGGTAGTAGATCTCATGGTGGGTACAGGTTGGATGGGGATGTCACGATCATTGATGGTAGGTTCTTGGATACACCAGATAGGGTAGGTGATGGACACATGTTCTATTCTAGTTCTGGTTGTAATAGGTATCATGGTCATCATCATTATCATCCTTATAGAAGGATTGATAGGAGATATTTGCGAGATAAGTTCAAGAAAGAGAATTTGCATACCTTTGATGGATGTTTAAAGAAGCCAGCAAATGCAGAGGCATCTTTACTCAAGATGAAGATGTTATTCGAAATACATGACTTCACGAAGAATATGAAGGCCATAATAGCTATTTTTCATCCTCAAGGGGAAAGAAAACATCTGGTGGGAATATGTGAAGCGGGTTAGAGACATCAGGAAAGAAGAGCTAAGTTGGCATGAATTCAAGAGGATTTTCAGGAAGAAATACTTGTTACAGAGGTACTACAACAACAAAGCCAAGGAATTATATGAGCTAAAGATGGGGTCGATGATAGATGAAGAATACACGAACAAGTTCCTAGAGTTGTTGAGGTATGTACTCTATCTTAAGGATGAAAAAAATAAAGTTTAGATATTTTTCAATGGATTTCCATTAGAATTTACAAATTGGATTGAGTATGATGATCCCTAGTCACTTGAAGAATTCATTGGGAATTTGAAGCATTGTTATTAGCAATCAAAACATAAGACAAAGTATTGACAAGGTTGGAAAGGGAAATATAAGGCTAAAGGTAAATGGAAACCAAAGTGAACAAGACCTCATGATGCAGGTGAGAACTAAAATGTTGCACTTTACAAGAAGTTTAATGGACCTCAGCTCGGTGAACAACAAAATAAAGGTGATGGTAAGGGATGGTTTTAGTGTTGGACATGTGGCAAGGAGCATATCAAGAGAGATTTGCTACAAAATCAGGGTGATAGGCCTCATATTTGGAGTGCACATGACATGTAGATATTTGGGGATAATGGGCAAAGCATTCCATGGATTTATTTAGCACTGGATAATAGATAGGTGGTTCAGCAGGCATCTATTATCAAGATGGACGGTATGCTTTGTGATCAAGTTGTTTATATTTTTATTGACACTGGAATTAATTATAGTTATGTAAGTCTTAACCTGGTGGATAAGTGTGGTTTGAATAAAGAAGTGCATGCAGAATCTTGGTTAGTGCAGTTGGCTAAAGGTACAAATAAGAGAGCTCATCATTGGGTAAGATCTTGTGCATTTGAGTTGAATGGTATGCCTATCTAAATAGATTTGAATGTACTACCATTGGGATCATATAATATTCTTTCGGGTATGGATTGGTTGTATCTTCACAGTAATAAGGTGGACTACTATGACAAATATATTTAATGCTTGGATGATAATGGGGAAAAGAGAATCTTGTAGGGTAAGAAGAAATCTACATCATTTAGAATGGTGACAACTATGCAGGCAAATCACAGTCACAGAAAATGGTGTGTGTTATTTGCAGTGCATATTTGTAGTGATAAAGGTAAGGATGTTGAGGGTGTAGAAGTTATGAAGAGGTAGCTAATCTTGTAGTAGTTTCAGGATATGTTTCCAAAAAATATTTTAGAGTTGCTACCTCACAAAAAATTAGACTTCTCCATTAAGTTGGTATTAGGGGAAACACTAGCATCAAAGGCACCATACAAGATGAGTGCACCAAATTTAGTAGAGTTGAAGTTACAGTTGAGGGGAATGCTTGACAAGGGATACATCATGCTAATTTTATCACCTTTGGGTCCATTGGTGTTGTTTTTGAAGAAGAACGATGGTACTCTCATAATATGCATTGATTATAGATAATTGAACAAGGTGACCATCAAGAACAGGTATCTGTTGCCGAGGATTGATGACTTGTTTGACTAGTTGAAGGGAGAAACATTTTTCTCAAAGATTGACTTGAGATCCAGATATCATCAAGTACACATTAAAGAAGAGGAAATCTACAAGACTGCTTTCCAGACCAGGTATGGGCATTATGATTTTTTTGTAGTTCCATTTGGTTTGACTAATGCTCTAACTATTTTCATGTGCTTGATGAATAGTGTGTTACGTCCTTATTTGGACAATTTTGTCATTGTATTCATTGATGATATATTGATATATTCTAAGAATGAGGAAGAGCATGTTGAACACTTAGAAATAGTGTTGAGATTGCTATAGGAGCATAATTTGTATGCTAATCTCAGTAAATGCAGTTTCTTTCAGACAAAGGTACATTACTTGGGACATGTTGTTTCCAAGGAAGGTATAGCAGTAGATCTAGAGAATATAAGAGATATCATGGAGTGGGAAATTGCTAGAAATGTGGATTACGTAAGATCATTTATGGTGCTAACACATTATTATAGGAGGTCCATTAGGAACTTCTCTTAGATTTCATATCTTATTACATCACTTTAGAGGCAAGGTAAGAAATTTGAATGGTCTGAGGAATGTGCAACAAATTTTGAGAAATTGAAGTAGTTGTTGACAAATACTCAAGTCTTAAAGATTGCAAATCTAGACAAAGAGTTTGTAGTGTGTACAAATGCCTACAAGAGAGGACTTGGTGGAGTATTAATGTAGGAAGGACAGGTAGTGTGCTATTAATCACGAAATTTAAATGAGCATGAGTAGAATTATCTAACACATGATCTTGAGTTGGTAGCGACCATCCTTGCATTGAAGATGTGGAGGTACTAGTTTCTTGGAAGGAGGTTTGTATTGATGAGCGATCACAGTGGATTGAGATATTTGATTGACCAACCGAATTTGAATGCCAAGCAAGCTAGATGGTTTGCCATGATTAATGGGTTTGACTTTGTGATTTGGTATATTAAGGGAAAGGAAAGCATTGTTGCAGATTCTCTCAGCAGGAGAATGTAGGTGAATCATATAACAACTATGAGTTCCTATGGGATAGACTTACAAGATCGTATTTTACAAGTAAGAAAACATGATGTCAGGTACATGGAGTTTAGGAACAACCGATAGTAGGGTACAAGTGACCAGAATGTGGACTGTCATCTCATAACGAATGCTTTGGCCATATTTAGGGACAAGGTATATGTGTTGAATGACAGTGAGCTCAAGAAGACTATCTTGACGGAATTTCATGCTAAACTGTATTTAGGTCACTCAAGATACCAGAAGACATTGACAATGGTGAATAAGTTTTATTATTGGCTAAATTTGAAGAAGGAAGCGAAAGAGTTTATGGCTATATGCTTAGATTATCAACATGTAAAAGCAAAATGTAAGCATCCAGGTGGATTACTATAGCCAATTCTGATTCTAGAGTGGAAATGATAGGTAATTTCCATATATTTCATCAAAGGTTTGCCAAGGACAGCTAGACAACATGATTCCATCATGGTTGTGGTGGAAATGTTGGAAAAGGTAGCACACTTTATTCCAGTGAAGTCTACATATTCATCTAGTGGTGTAGCACATGTATTCATCCAAGATGTAGTGAGGTTGCGTGGTGTTTCAAGGAATATTGTGTTAGATAGGGATGTTGAGTTCACTTCTAGATTTAGGAAGAAGTTGTTTGCAGGTTTGGGCACAGAGTTGGCCTTCAGTATAAGTTATCATTCGTAGAAAGATGGACAGAGAGAGAGGGTCAACAAGATCTTGGAGGACATGTTGAGGATGCATGTGATGCATCAACCAAGTAGATGAGGGGAGTACCTTCCACTAGTTGAGTTTTATTATAGAAATGGGTATCAAGTGTCACTGAGGATGAGTCTGTTTGAGGCACTTTACGAGTGAAGTTGTAATACTCCCATCAGCTGGAGTGATCCAGTGAACAGGGTGTTGATAGGGATGGAAAAGTTAGCATAGAAAAAACATGAAATGCATGTAATAAAGAATAATATAAATGAAACACATGACAAACAAAAATTTTATTCAGATCAGAACAAGATGTTTAAGGAGTTTTAGGTTTGGGAATAAGTGTACTTTCACATCAAGCCCAAGAAGAGCTCCTTCGGGATTGGATCATGTGCCTAGGTAACACCTCATTTTAGTGGAACTTTCAATATTATTGAAAGGATTGGGCCAGTAGCCTATCAAAATGCATTGCCTCTGACAGTGAAATTCCATGATGTGTTCCATGTGTCATTTCTTAAAAAGTATGTTAAATATGTTGATCTTGACTAGTCTATATTGCATGTGGAGCTAGATGGAGCTAGATGTGATTGATCGGTCTGTATTGTAGGAGGAGATAGATGGAGAATTGTAGAAAAATATTCTCATGCTCTGGAACCAATAAATCAAGGCATTTAAAATGCAGTGGAAGCACTTTGGGCCTGATGAAGCTATATGGGAGATGACGGATCATATGCGAGCTATGTATCTTTATCTATTGGCTAATTAAGAAGATTTTTTGGCGTATGTTTTGGTGTGGTATTTTGGTATATGTATAAGGATGTAAATACCACCATGAGTTGTGTTATAAAACTCCAATAAGCGGTATGGATGTCATGTTGTTAAGCAATATGGGTGTCATGTTGTTATGTTCCTCATGTTGGTTTTCTTTCAAGAGGTTGATCATTGTAAATACTACATTGAGCTAAGTTATAAGACTCCATGGGTAGTATGTTTTTCTTCTCAATAGTGTTGTTGGTTGTAGGTGTCATTGAACACTGAGGATGTTGTTCTCTTGAGGGTGAGGGTTCTATAACAACCTAGGCCAAAATTCCATGTAATAAAGTTAATAAAGGTAAAATAATAACCAAGGTCATGGGACACTTATTCCAAGATGAATTTTGGGAAAAACATCTTAGTGTGGGTGTTCATTTGGTTTATTATGGCTAAGGAAATTTCCAAAGGAAATGTCAAAGGCTTTGGAAAGGAAAAGTGGCATTAATTGGCAATTTTTTTAATGAAAATAATGGAAATTAGGAGAAAAGGAAGGTGAAAGTTCATAGGTTGCATGTGAGGAGGAAAATGAAGGAAAGTAATGGAAAACAAATCAAATAGATGCCTCATTAATAAAAAGGCTTTTGAGGATCAGTTCACAACCTTTTGTCAATCTAACCTTTTGTCAGCACAACTTTCGAGCTCTCTCTCTATTCTCTCTCTCATTCATACTCTTGGGAATTTAGAGTATTCTTGGAGCATTTTAGCATTGGGGAAAATAAAGCAAATGAAGGAGAAAGAAAGGAAGAGGAAGCAATGATCAAGCAAGGAAGATTGAGATTAAAGTGGCTACAGTGGGATTACTTGTAGATATCGAGTTGCATGTATCATTCCCTTGCTATATTTGGCATGCATGGTACATGCATGTGTGTTTATGGTTCTCATGTTGTCTTTGGCATGAGTTTTTCTAGGTTTGATAGTGGTTTGTAGCCTTGCCTTTCCATTTCTAGATAGCTCTAGTGTGATGGGGTTTTCTTTTTTCGGTAGACCTAGATTACCGAATGGTTTTGAAACTAAGTGGGGTGGTCTCTAGGGAGAAACATAAGGCCTGGGAATCCTTGGACCGGTGAAGGAAAGAGTGCAATAAAACTTGATTTTTTATGCCTTGATTAGGCCTAGGAATGCTTGACCAATGAATGATGGGATATATGGTAAATCCTAGAAGGTGGAGCATTGTTGGGCTTAGGAATCCTTGACTGGTGAATAATGAGATATATGGTAAGGCCTAGAGGTGGAAACAAACAAATCACTCATGGTTTAGGTGGAGAGATCTAGAGGCATCCATGCCTGTTTAGGGCTTAGTGATCCAGTGGTATTCTGGTAAATCCTAGTTTTATTGATGAGGGTTTCGAGCCTAGGAATCCCTTGGTGGGTGTATGGTAAATCCTGATGAAGGCTTGATTGGTTTTTTGTGAGTCCCACATTCATGCTTGGAATATGGAATGGGGGTGATTGGATGTAAGAAAGATTTAGCTTAGCCAAATCTATGGTTAAGTGGTTCATGGAAGTCCCTGACTTGGTTTGATTATGCATACATTAATAATAACTCATTTTCCTTTGGTATTACATGTGTAAATGTACTTGTTACTATGTGGATTTTATAGTTGTTATACTCTTGTTATTTTGTTGGTTATATGTCGGTTATAAGCATGGTTCATGACAAACTTTGGTTATGACTCTCATCATGATTTGATTAGTTCAAGAAATGTGAATGAATATATAACCTAATAGATGAGAATGTAGCTATTGTTATAAGGTGTCAATTCTTCTTAACAATTATTTGATTAGTTTGAGAACCATATGCTCAGATCTATAGTTATGACCTGTAGATTACATGTTTGTGATATGTTTAACGAAATTCTTGTCATGTCTAGTAGGGGCTAGGTCAAGTCCGTATACCAATGTTTTCTGAAAGTTTCATGAAGTTCTAGGTAGAGGCTTGAGACCTAACCCTAAAAACGTGGCACAAAATACGGGGTTGCTAGCTCATAATTGCGTGAGAAAGGCCATAGTCTCATGCATGCCTTGTTGTGGGAGGGACTATAGGGTCTCAGTTGCATGCATGGCTTGTCATAGGAGTGACTAGGGGTCTAGCTCAACAAAATGACAAGTCGTCTCAAGGGTTGGGCACATGGGAGTGTTTGTTGTCTCCTAAAGGGTCTCTAGCTCTTGAGAATCGTAAGAGTGGTTTTGTTTTGTTGGTTCCACTTCCTTAACTATACATGGGGAGTTGAATCACATCATAGTAACTCTTTGTCACATGTTTACTGCAATAGACTGGTTATGTTGAGTAAATATAGGATAAGAGTGTTACAGACTATGGTTATATAATTTCTAAAACATGATGATGCTTATATTAAATGTAATTAATTTTTTTTATCTATAGTTCATTAAATTTTATTTCATTCTTATAATAAAACTTGAATTTAGACTTCCCGTTTATAACTATATAATAAACCCCTCCATGCTAAACAATGTAAACTTTGAAATGGAAACTATAAACTCAAAATGGGAACTCTAGCCAAAAAACCTCGTAAAAACATAAAACATAGTGCTAAAAATGAAAAGTGTTGATGTTGGAATAACACCTTTTTTCTAGGGTAAATTTTCAACATGTTTTAAAAATGGCGGTGAAAACCAACTTTTGTGCAAAAGTTGTCCAAAAAACACCCTCAAAACGAAAAGAATAACACTTTTTTTTTCAAGGGTAAAATTTCAACATTTTGAAATAATGGCATAAAATATTTTATCGAAAAACATTAAAATTT
>APFE031271487.1:0-12982 GCA_000404065.3 Pinus taeda | reverse complement strand
ATATAATATTTATATATTTTGTTTTTAATAATGAGATTTTTTTAATAATTAATATGATTTAATAAATTATTTTCTAAAAATGATAGTAAATATCCAAATTCATCACATTACGACGTTGTTGATGACATTTGTTCTTTGTCATGTTGCGAAGTGAAGTGAAGAAATATATTTTTCACAAGAGTTGTTGCCTAGTTTGTTGACACGGAAACAATTTTGAATTTCTTTTTTTTTTTAATAATGTAAATATATACGAAGTATTTAGAGGATGTTGAATTCAGTGGATGATGAGGAAAGTATTAGTCTATTAGAAATTATGTAAATTTTGATATAAAATATTAATCAAATTTCTTTTTTTTCTTTTTGAAGAAAAAAAATACACTCTGAAAAAAATTTGGGTTACTCATTTCATTGTCATTACACCTCGACCCCTAAAAAACCCTAAGGGTAGTCATAAAATTTGGTTAAAAACATGAAACTATTAAATAATCCCCCTATGTTCACGTTAAAAACCACTATTGGGCTATTAGGTCCTTGAACGCACTAGGAAAAATACACTTATTGGATGTACGAGAACTGATATGACATTACCCTTGTTGATTAACTTATGGTATGTCTAAGACTCAATATGACATTATTCCTATTGATTAACAAACCATCAGTTAAATCCATATCCCTGCTTGTGAAAATTAAAGCCAACATATGTTAACATGTTTGCTTCCCTCCCATACCAGATATCAAAGTATTGGGATGGTCATTTCAATTAAAACCAATACTCACTTGATACACTAATACTCGATATCCGTTCACACCTGTCCAACTCACATTTCCTTGTTACACATTATGCCCATTCAAGTCTAGACTGTTGGAAGTAATGCTTCCATGTTATGTGTAGTTGTCATTATGAGTCATGAGGAGTCAGTCTAGATGTTGTTTTTTCCTATGTATGAGTTGTAATAGCTATCTATATGTGACGTAGTCATTGATCTATATATTATAAATATGTAATCATTAAGATCAATACAGCATTGAGTGTGTAATTTGTGTCGTACAATCTCTCTGGCTATGAAATTTCTCTCTCTCTATGTTTTATAACATGGTATCAGAGCATATATGGACCTGAGTACCTCAAGGGAGGGCCCAGGGAAATGGAAGAGATTTTTATTTTTATTCTTTGTAGATAAATAATATAGGGTGTTAGGGTGTTTAGTTTCCATCTGTGTGAAGTTGGAGTGTTTTTTGTGAGGATTAGTTTTTTCTATTCCTGTATGTTTTGTTTGAATTTGTGATCAACTTGGAGACAATGGATGCATCTACATTTTTATCAATCATCTTCCATTGGAATACGGTTGTCGACTACGATCTCTTTGTAAAGCCTAAAACAATATCGTCTCTAGTAGAGTTGCATCACTTAGATACTACGTGAAAAAATTATGTTCGGAGAAAACAAATATGGAAAGTTGTGATGTTCTGGAGGGTTGGATTTGTTATGTTGTGTGTATAATTAATGTTTAGAGGATTATCGCATCCATACACAATTAGCCACTATGTGTAGAACTGCAAATAAATGGCTCTCAGTTGGGAAATAACAAATTTTATTTTTTCTTTCCTGTATGATGAAGATGCTCAATGGAGGAGAATGTATGTAGACTCTACGGAATGAGAGACACTGATAACTGTGGTATTTTTCATGCAACAAAAAAACATAATTTTGACCTCGAAAAGATGCAGCGAAGGGAAAAGCATTTGGGGTTTTGATTCAGATGAGTGAATAAGATCGAAATACGATCGATGGAAAATTTTGAGTAGGTAGATCTGGCCATGAATCAACATGAGATATCACACAGGATTCAGATCCATTCTTTTCTTAGAAGAAATGGTGCAAGGGTATTGAGAAATTTATACTCAAATTTGAAACTAAAAGAAAACATAATTGGATTCCATTGAGATACCCATTTTGTGGACCTGCGTGCCATCACCAATACATTCAAACTACTGCAAATTCTTCAATTTGTAGAAGATCAAAATATGGATCATTAAGAATAATTCCACATGTGGCATTTTTGTTGATATTAATGCTCTACATGGAAGATTCCCTTCATACACCACGCTTCTGATTTTATATGTTATAGTCGAAGAGAAGCCAGATGTGGGAGATTACACATCTGTGAAGAAGACAGTCAATGCCTTGCCTCTGATAAACTTGCTATGCATAACTATTTATCTCTATCACAAACTATCATCATGCATGGAGGTAGCTAGAATACAAACATTCTCATCTCAATGTCATGCACAAGTTCTCCACTGATCCCATCTACCTTTGCTCTTCCCTGCTCTCCAAAACAATGAATGCCTCAAGGATCGATCATGTCATTTCCCTGCCCCTTAAGAAGAAAAATCCTGGATTACAATTATGGAGTTTACACAGTGCCCTAATGACATGAACAAGGTGAAACCATGTGTAACGCCCTCCCCCCACATCTACCGAACTCACTAGCCAACCGGGGTAAACATGCGATGATAGGCTACTATGATTAGATTCGACCCCATATGTCACCTTAAGAGAGTGGAATCGACATAAATATCACACACAGTCATCCAACATCAACTTTAGGACCCACAAAAAAATCAATCCAACACTTCAGACAACTTTCGCTTAGGTCCTACTGAAGTTTTGACCATCTTAGGCCTCATCCGCTCTCATGCTATAGGCATGAAAACGTCTAAAAACATAAAGTCGCTCTCACAGGGTTATGTGTTAACATCCAGGGACCCAATTTTCCAATTCTGTGCCAGTGACCCAGAGATTTAAGCCACTTTTTCAGGCCTAGAGCCCAGGTCACTGCTAGAATAGAATGATAGCTTAAGATCAATCAAACAACAAGGAAACAATGGTGCCAAAGCAATAATTTTAACAAGACCTTTACCATATCCCTACTAGCCATGGCATGCATTTCGCCAAACATATCATCAACATGTAATCTACAGACATAAACAATATAATTAAGTGTAGGGATCTCATACTTATCTAAGAATCGCCATGAACCATTGCTTCCTTGTGTCATTTTATATATTATCATCTATTAGGCCATAGATAAATTATCCATTCATTTACAAGTAAAAGGATGTTGAGAGCCATACATAGCTGCTATCATAAAACATACATGTAATCAGCATAATAGGGATAGAAATATCATAAACATATCAACCATAAAATCCACATATATATCAATACATTTACACATAAAAATAAAGGGAATGAATTTCTCAATAAGAAATGCAATAAACCAACTGGAGATGTGACTACCACGTTCCACACGACCATATATTAGCTAAGCTAGGTCTCTCTTTAGCCAATCACCCCCGTGTCATATTCTAAGCATGAATTGGGGACTCATATAACACACCAAAAAAACACTAACAAGAATTGATACCACTAGAGTTCTCCATCTACACCATGAGGAATTTGAGTTCCTCGTAGTCTTTTAGGCTTCACCGTAATCCACTATCTAATCTAGGGATCGCTAGGCCCTACACTAGGACACACTCTCTAGGCTTTACTGTACTTCCTATCCTGGCACTACTAGGCCAAACAGAGAAAAATCCACCTCTTGGATTTATCGTATATCCTGTCATTCATCGGAAAGGATTCCTAGGCCCAGATAACAAGAATATTGCATAGTGGAGCTTTATAACACAATTGATTATGGTATTTACAATAACCACATATACACCCATTGTTATACATAATTTATACCTACGGATAAGTACATCTTCCCTAAGTGGGTAGTTACAGTTAAAACAACAGAAGTAAATATGTTTAACCTTTTCCTACAATAGACAGATAAGATAAAGGAACCTACTTGTGATCCTTTGTTTCCTTTGATATCCTTTGAATTTCTCTTGTCACTCCCACTCAAACTGAATTTTCTCAATTGGTACCTGCCAACATAAATAGAAGATGACAACAATCAAATTATATGATTTATGTACAATAAACAAATGGAATCAACAACATTTGAACATACATTCATCATAGGTATAGACAGAGGTATTGGAAAAGGAACAAACAACTTTATTGATTGATAGAAGGAGAAGTTACACCCAATGTGGTTCGATCCTGTGTCACTCATCTAGCTTAGTCCAAACCCTCATCACACCAATAGCACATCAATCCAGCAGCATAACATTACTTGAAAATGATTTTAAGTCTCAAACCAACAATATTTCTCTATAATATCCAAGCTCTCACCTCCTGATCACTATCATGAGTGGTCAATTTATAGGGAAATGTAAGTGTTTTTGTCATAAATAGGGCATTGAATGGTTTTCCATAATTGGATAGTTATTTTCCATGGAGAAAGGGTGAGAGGATAGAGGGTTGAATTATCCATAGCCTATCCAAAATCAAGCTCATAAGATGAGATAAGAGTTGGGCATCCTTCTAGAATTCTCTAGAATCAAGGAATACTCCCAGAATCCTATGTCAATTTTGCTCATCCTCACCTAACACATGCTTAAGTGGTTCTAAGTGCTCTGCAATGCAGGTATGAATGGGCCTACCTACTATGTAGAGAAATTGCGCTTGACAAAGGGTGTGTTGGTGTCCCAAGGAGGCATTTCACTAGGGTTTCAAACTAGGAAACTTTTATGGACGAAAGCATTCAATATGATGACATGTCTAGGGAATGTGGTAACTAAATTAGGGTTTGATGAGCCCTATTTGTACTGATATGATCGTCGGGAGTGATGTGCCTAAATAGACCTATAACAACTGCCCCCTAAAGCATGAGTCAAAAATGATAATGTTGAGTGATATGCTTTATGATGTGATGAGGAGGATATGATGCAGATGGTGACCTGCATTAATTACAATACATAATATCATGATATCTTTTCATGAATTACTAAGGGAAGGCATACCCATGCTCAACATATAAAATTTTCATTACATGTACTTAAATCAGATAGTGCTCTACAGATATAGACCCATGACAAGATGACCATCTATGTAAAGCCATCGTACAGATGATTTAGTACTCCACTGAAATCACAGCCCGAATGGATGAAACTAGATCTGGGGTCTTCTATCTCATCTAATCGTTCACTTAAGTACGAGTCTAACCATGTGAAACTGTGATCTGAAGTCGAACATGGGAAGAAACCATTTGATTACCAGCCAATGATGTAATCTGTCAATAGATGTGAGAGAAATCACCAATAATGATAATGATTCTCAAGGTACTATAGTACATTCTGCATGGTGTGGATAGATGTTTTGATGTTGAGCACCATACAAAGTCTTTTGGTCGAAGGCCTGGGATGTCAACCTGTCACCGGAAGTGAGAAACTTGCCATTGATGTATGCAAGCCTCAAGGTACTCGAAGGGTGTTTCTAAGTCAACTTCTTGGATAATTTGCTGATGTCGAAAAGAAGCGACTTTTCATAGGAGGGCCTTGATGTATCCCCCATCAATGACATGAAATGATTGTAATGCTTTTGAAGACAAAATGTGACTGATGACATAATGTTCAGGAATGGAAGTCATGAAAATGAAGTTTTATGAGTATTGCAAAGGATGAAGTTTACTGAGTGACTTCGCTTGAACATGTTGGCAACTCTGAATGAATTGGGAGCATTGACCCAAAACCAAGGTGATGGATGGTGTGATAGACCATAGGTATGATAACCATCAAGTAGATAACCCAACCCAAATAGTCACAGAGATGAAGTGAAAGTGTTATGTTCAAGAGTTCGACTTTCTACCATAAAGTGATTTATCCATTTCCCATTTTCCCTAGTCATTGTTGACCAATACCTCTTTATTTATTTTTTAATAAGCTTGAGGAGGATAAAATATGGTTGATGTATAATTCCACCCTTCGGGTGAATCCATCGCTATGTGATGTTTTAATGAATCTAGCGAAGGTGAAACTCGGTCTTGTCATGATGGACAAGTTTGTTACTATTTTATGTTTTAACGAGTTTAACGACAATGAGAACTCGTTCCTTTTCATATTTAGAGAGTTTGAAAAGGGACAAAAAGAAAACTCCACAAGTTATTTTTCATAAATTTGTCTCTCAAGTCTGAAAAAGTGTAAAATAATACAAGATATAACCTATTGACCATGTTCAATCAACGTATTCTTTTTTTGTAAGTAATCTATCTCAGTTTGGAAAAGGGTTAAACTTATACTAAGTAGATGTCATTTCCAATCCATTTGAGTTGAAAAGGACAACCACTTAGAAATATTTTCATATTTCGAGATTCTGAAAAGACCTTAAAGAGGACTCTTGTGGGTTCCTTTTACGATGTTTAACAGAACTTGAAAAAGAGATAAAATTATGCTCTGTGGTCAAAAGTACATTTTACGATCATGCACGTCAAATTCACTATGTCAGTTGTAAACCTGCTTGAAGAACCACCAAATGGATTAAACATACATGTTTCATTTGTAAAAGTAGGTAACAACTATAGTTTATTGATTTAATGAACTGAAATAACCATAAAACAAGAATTTACCAAGTCATTTTTACCATTTGACATTTACCATTCAATTTTGTGCTATAAACCAGTTTTTACCTCAAACTTCAACAGCTGATTGTGGCAGCTTATGTTGATCATTCTTCGTGTCGTTAGGACCAGGTAGGAGATCTACCCCTTCTCTTTCATTTAAGGTCACTCCTTTTCAATTTCAGGCTAACATTTTAGGGTTTTGGGGTCCCTAGGGTAAATATACCATGCCCTGGGATCCACGCACTCCAATGCATAACAAATTGTGCTACAATGCAATCAAGAAGAAGCGGAACTACTCTGCAATGCACTGTCTATAGACTAGGGGTGAGCTGGATTTTAAAAATTCTTTTCATCATTCCTACCCAAGGACTCTTCAGTTTTTTGCATGAAATGGATCCTAACTAAGCCTATGGTGTGATTTCAGACGATCAAAATGGCTCTTACTTGGCGTGAAAGAGAACATGAAGAATAGGATATGGTTACCCTAAATGATCCTTCTCCTATTGAGGTCCTCAGAGATTGTGTGTTACTCAAATGTTTCAGGTTATCTTGGATGAGGTAACAGTTAGAACTATTGCAGTTCTTGGTTCATTCACGGGATCCAGTAGAACAGGTTTTTCACATAGGGGAAAAAGTGCTCCATATATTGATCAATGATATTTACTTTCTCATAGGATTGTTAAGACGTGGTGCCCCCATTTCTCTTTCAAGTTCTACCCATGGGGGTGAATCATTGAGGGACTACATTCGACAATTCTTCTAGCCAGGTACATAGCCTAGCAAAGATGGAATGATAAACATCAAGGATGTTCATGTTATTCCCTTGCAAACAAAGGTCTTTACTATCGCAAAGTTGGTGGGTAGCGTGATACTTCATGTTGCGAATAGATCATAGATGCAGTATGTGCTCGAGTGTCTCGAGCCAACTATGTTCAACTGGTGTGAGGCAGTACTCTCTTTGATGAAATAGAAGTTGACTAAAGTAAATATTAGTAAGACGGAAAATTTTAGTTGTGGATCGGTCTTAATTGCTTTACTTTGGAGAGAATTCCATTGATGCAACCTCAACATGTGACACTGAGTTTATCTGGTCCTAGAGATCCATGGATGCAGAGATGGGTAGAGTTGATGGCTAGACATGCTGGTCAGTCATCAATCTCATTTTCTACAACATTCTTCACTTGCCTCTGTCGACAACATATTGTTGTTGAGGATCATCCATATGCAGGGATGGATTTTCATGGAGATCTAGATTTGAGATTACTAGTGGGTGCTCAATAGGGTGCCATGGGTAAATTGTTTTGACCATGTATTTTGATTTTTTTAGTTTTTACATGTTTTTATGTTTTTTGATGCTTCTAATACTAAACTAAAAATGTTCTCATGTATATAGATGTTGACACTGTTCAACCAATGGGTCATCAATAGGAGGCAGGTGAACCAGTGAGGAGAAATGTCAGAAGAGAAATTCTCTAGGATTTGGATCTGACTGAAAGATTGGCGGAGTTGTAGGATCATATAGAGGGGTTAACCCTTGGTATACTAGATCTTCAGATCAATGAGTTATCGATGAGACTATAGTGCCATACTATTGGTATACCTAGTTGTTGGATGAGGCTATTACACATGATAGGTCAGGTGGTGACCTGTTATCATGAGCATCATTAGATCTACTTAGGATGATTTACTGTATGAATTTTGAGTTTTTGAGGATGGATGACTAACATGTCTTGGACACAAATTTTTGTAAAAACTTTGAACATATATCTATTTTACTTTCATTTTTTTGTATGGTTATGTGTAATCCCATTCAACTGTTGATGTGCATTGAAATTTACTCTTTACATATGTCATAAATGTTTGTTTAACATGTAATTCGCTAAAGAATCAGTCAATGTGTTAAATTTTTTGTAAATGTGTTGATATTGAACGTTATCAAAATGTTTTTCCAAGAGACGAACTCTAAGGAAAATACAATAAATAGTTGGATTACGGACGATGTAAACATTTGTAAGTTGTAGTACAACAAGTTGTGAGTCTAGCCTAATGATGATTCAGCGAATGCCAAGTGAAATGGCTTTAGAGAGGGGTTCAATTAATGCACTATACTCAATGATATTTTTCATAGATCGACTAATACAAATCCCTTGAAAACTCACTAACTTTCCACTTGGTACGAATATGGCCCATGTTACAAAAGATAGGTTTTGTGTACTACGACTAGCACCATTAACATAACCAACAAATGATTCCAAAGATTTCGACATTTGTAACAAATGAAAAGCAGATTAATAAGCACATAAAAAACTCTAAAAGTCACAGTGTGACACACACATGCAACCAAAGCATATATACAATGTTTTTACTATTCACAATCAAGCATAGTAACGTTTAAGATACAACCCATTTCAGAACTGTGACAATGGAATTCCATCATAATCAACCAACTCATAAGAGCCTTTTACCAAAACACGCTTGATAATGTAGGGGCCCATCCATAGTGGTTCAAATTTTCCTACTCCTAATTTATTGGCTTCTTGATCATAAAGCAAGACTAGGTCTCCTTCTGAGAATATGTGAGGCTTGACATAGTGGTCATATTGCCCCTTAATTCATTTCTTATGTGCTTCATTGGCCAGTGCGGCTTCACGACGTGTTTCATTTAGATGGATGAGTTATAAGAAATGTTCTTCCTCATCAGAAGTGTCAGGTAACAAGTCAATTACGAGTTTTAGTGATGAAATATCACATTGTATTAGCGAGATTTCCTCCAAACCATACACCAATTGGAAAGGTGTGAATCTAATCGCATTTCTTACCAAGGTTTGGTAAGCCCGCAAAGCTGAGTATAGGATCAAATGCCAATTTCGTTTGTGAACTCCTATAATTTACTAAAGCATTCACTTAAGGATTTTATTGATGGCTTCAACTTGTCCATTAGCATGTGGATAACAAGGAGTAGAACTATCATGTGAAATTCCTAACTTGGTAGTTAATTGAGTCATCATGTGATTGCAAAAATGCGAACCATGATCTATAACTATGGCTTGTGGTACACCAAATTGTGCAACCACATGGTTGAAGAAAAAAATGGCAGTTTTCTCACCACTGTTATTTAATCTTGCCATTGCCTCGCCCATTTAGTAAAATAGTCAATGATGGCAATAATATACCCATGCCCCCCAACCGAGTGAGGGTTACATGTCATGAAATCAATGCCCCATTTTGCACATGGTCCAATCGCGATGATAGGATGCAGTAGTGCAGGTGGTAATCAATTTTGACGGTCATAAATATGGCATGCATGACAACTTCTGACAATAGTAATGCAATCGTTAAATATGGTAGGCAAGAAGTAACCAACACGGAAAATATTATGTGCAGTAGCATAATCGGATAAATGTCCACCACAAAAACTAGAATGGCAATCATTTAGAACTTTCTCAGCTTCCTCATGTGTGAGGCACCTCCGTAAAATCGTATCAATCTTAGGATGGTAATGGGTGATGCCAATGATTAGATAATCTTTGGCTTGATATCGAATATGTCATTGTTGTGAGCAAGGGGTATCGGGCCAGAAAGTTTGGGTTTGGAGATAGATTAATATATCTCCATACCAAGGGTTAGATGATGAGATCAAAAAAAGTGACTCATCCAAAATTGATGGTTCCGTTGTTGAGTCGATGGCAGTAGAGGGAAGGTCGCAAAGAAGCTCAAAAAAAACTAGAGATTTCTTTAATTTGGATTTCATGAATTCCAAATCAAAATCCTGCAAAATGACGATCCATTTTGAATATTTCCCCCCCATAAATTGTCGTGACAAGATGTATGTCATAGCGTTGCAATTTGAAATGATAGTGATATTTTGGAGTAGGATATAATGGCGAAATCTTTGTACATCTTAAACCGAAGCCAAAGCTATATTCTTAATGTAAGAATACTTAACTTCCGTATCATTGGGATTACAACTCAAATAATATATTGGATGTTCAATCCCATCTTCTTCTTGGACTAAAACCATAGCAATGGTTGTATCTGCAGTGACGAGATATAGGAAAAAGTTGTTCTGATAATTAATGGAATACATTAATGACGCTCGTGTCAGGGTATCTTTGAGAGCATCAAAGGAAGCTTGCGCAACTTGGTCCCAATGGAAGGGAATTCCCTTTTTCAAAATATGAGTGAATCCTTTAACTATTTCAGCATAGTTGGGAATGAATCTCCTTAGAAAGTTATCCTTCCCTTGGAGTCTTTGTAACTGAAGTATATTGGAAGGTGGAGGCAGATCAAGAATTTCCTTAACCTTCAAGAGGTTGAGTTTAATTCCTTCTTTGGGCACTACAAAACCAAGAAAATTCCTAGAACCAACTAAAAACACACATTTATGTGGATTGAGTTGAATTTTGTAGTGTTGGCACCATAAAAATATGGCTCTCAAATGTTGCGCGTGATTAGTCCATTTCTGTGAATGAGCCGGTAAATCATCTAGATAGGGTTGAACAATGTATTTGATGTTGTGGAAGGCATAATTCATTTCCCTCTGAAAATTTTCCTTGACATTCTTCAAACCAAAAGGGAGTTTCCTATATGTGAATGTGCCCCAAGGAAAAATAAAGGCAGTTTTATATTGGTCTTCTGGGCAGATATTGATCTGATTATATCCAGAAAAGCCATCCATAAATAAAAAAAATTCACATCTACCACATTCATCAATTATCTGGTTGATAAAGGGAGTGGGATAGTTGTATTTTGGACAAGCATGATTAACATCCCTATAGTCAACACACACTTGTATTGTTCCTTGTTTCTTCATGAGAGGAACAATATTGGAAACCCAATCGGTAAGAGGAACGAGGTATATGAAACCAGCATGCAAATTTTTTTCAAATTTTGCTTTTATGGAAACAATCTTCTTCAGATGACCAGGACGAAGGTGTTGTTGTACCGGCTTGACATCAGGATACATTTTAATCTCATGTTCAACTATACTAGAATCAATACTTGGCATTTCCTCATATGGCCAAGAAAATATATCATAGAATTCATGAAAAAGAGCACGATAAGTTTCAAGTTCCGATGGAGAACAAGATTTTCCAACATGAATGTTTTCTACAATTCCAGGTTTGGTCAAAATAACAATAGAAATGGTTTCTTCAATATTTGATAAGTTTCGTCCAGAATCAACTGTCTATAAATACATAATTCGAAAGAAAATCAATGATTGAAGGGTGATTTAGTTCATTTGGAATATCTTCTATGTGATCTAGAAGATGGGATCGGTGATGATAATCTACCCATGGTTCTTCTTCTGTCATCGTTGATTGGATCATTCCTTCATCAATAGAAAATGTACGTGAAAAAGGATCAAAGGAAGTACCATATTCTAACGAACGATCAACCCATACAATTGGTGATGACGGATTTGGATTTTTGTGCAGGCCAAAAATATTGATTGCTATGCGAGCTTAATTGGGCTTAGTGTCATGGTTTCATTATGCATATCAACTTCAGAATTATTGGAAATCTTCCACGAGTCAGATGAAGTGGAAGATATCATGTTACAGGTCTTCACTTTTGCAACTTCCACTGTTTATGATGGTGAAGGTAATGAAAGGTGCCCATTACGGAAAAATATTTGAAGAGACCCACTCCAATGTTTTGAAGAGATAGCGAAGGTCCATGAACTAATAGAACGTTTCTAGCTACATGTGAACTAGAGGTGAAGAAGACGAGTTGACCAATTATTGTGATTCCAGCTTTATGAGGGAAAGAAACATGGAAAATTTTAAGAACCCCCCTAAATTTATAAATATAATAAATGGGTGAATCTCCATGGTATATAGGAAAAACGGAAGGTGATTTTATCAATAATATAATATGTATATATAATTTTTTGGCGAATCTCTCACCATGCATAGCGAATATTTTACTCAATTATACAATCTTGTAATATCTTGGAAAGTCTTTCACTAAATAATAAAACTTTGTAAAGTCCTAGTGAATCTTAGCATTGTGAACTCAGAGAATTTTTTGAAAAAGTATAAAACCATATATGACAAGAGCCACATGGTGGCAATATCAATGTTTTTTTTCACATTTCCATGACATGGAACTTGTTTATAAAATTATAAAAAATCCAACCAAGTCCCTTATAATATGCAGGTAAGCTTATAAGAGAGTATGATACCTCTACTATGCTTGTCTTCATTCAAGTGTCATAGCTGCTATACTTAACACTGTGAATCACAACTCTCTCAGAACTCAACTCTATATTGTAATTAAAACCTTTGGAAATTGAATCTGACAACTTTATAAAATGGATTAGTGAAATAGAAGATTTTTTGAATGAACCCACTAACTATCACTGCTAAACAATCAATCTAAACTATGAAGTCTTCCATCTTGATCACAATCGTGCTCACGATCAAGGGAGTGCGACCACCTGGCCTGACATAATGGCCATCATA
>APFE031271472.1:35150-46174 GCA_000404065.3 Pinus taeda | reverse complement strand
GCCTCCCTCAGCTTAGTTCACATTTCTAGTGGACAATGAGTCCACCTCTGATCTACTGCAACCCTTAATTACACTAGCATGGAAGCCTAACCCTCAAGCACTACACATTGCGTAGGTACAATGCCTAATCTTACCTTCTCTACCGAATGAAACCCATCACTGCACCATGCCTTGTTATAACTTGTCTCCCTCAATGAATTAAGTAGTTCTAGTGCACAGTGAGGTCCTCCCATAGCCATTTGGAATCTAAACTATGCTATCATGGTCTCCTTCTTCCTTGAGCCCTGATCACTGTGTCGTTTCACTCAAAAGGCTCATCAACCTTGTCCCTTGCACTTTCTCACTATGTTGGAACCTAAAGAGACCCTCCTTATAGCACATTGTGCATTCCTAGTGAGCAATGGTGTCCTCCCTCAACCACAACTAATCTCAATTGTGAAATTCTCAACAAGCCTTTTTTTCTTAGCCCTCACACAGGCTCATCACAATCAACTTCTTCCATGAGTAAAGTAGGGGTAGAATAGATTATTTCCAAACTGGTCTTTCCTTTTCATGAGTGAACTTAATTGGTTGGTGTACCACCTGAACAGGGCAAGGTGGTGCTCAAGGAAGAAACCTCTTAGACTTTGAAAACATAGCATTGGATTATCTAGCTTGTCATATGAGAGAAGATCATTATTTGGAGAAGCAAGAAGTGACTTAATGCTCAACTATTGGAGCTAATGTCTCACCATTGTAACTATGTACTTGGATCTTTCACTTAATAATTAGAAGCTCATTGGGCTAACATACTTTTATGCATGTATCATGAATGTTGTAAGATTATTCTTTAGATGTTTGCAGTATATGATATGTTCACATGTACTAAAGAAATTGAACTACTTCATTGGCTTTGGTGCTTATCTTGTTGGATGTGTGTTGTACTTTCTTTAATGATCGTTGTGTCTATGTGAACTACTTCACTAGATAACTAATTAATCTTTTGTTGTTCTCATGTTCCTCTCTTAGGATAACACTATTACTTTCCTTTTAGAGACTCGATGTTGTCTCCCCTCTCGTGAAAGCCTACTTTTCAAAGGTTATGTGCATACTCTCTTATGTTATTGATTGCAACTAAGGAAAACCATTGAGTTATGGTGGCCAGGTCGATACTCCATATGGGGATCCTACTCCAAATGGTGTGAGGTTTAATCGGGACTTCACATCGGAGAGACCCCCTTGTATTTTGGTGGTATATAGCATAGGCGACACCACGATAGCCTAGTGCTAGGTCAACCTGTTCTCCCTTGAACATTGTGCATGGTTACCTCTGAGAGATAGACTATGGGATAGAAATATTATTATCAATTATTGTGATAGAATTACCATCTATGTAGGCCCACCTTAAGCCTCCTAACACCATGATAGGCCCACTTTACATGGGCACTAGTTCCTCCGCCAGATAATGCATGTCCTCCACGTTATCTTAGCCATCGTTGTGATGTAGGCTACACCACGCCATCTTGGTCCTTGTCAGCCTGGGTGTTTCTCTTGTGCAACCTCTTGTGAGCTTTTGAGATGTAACCTCTGGGCATACATCATCTCAGGATGTCTCTTCCCCTTAAGCCCAGTCCCACCTACCTGCTTCTATTCTTGTTGCTTGCCCGTTTAGATATTAATTACTTACTGCAAACAGACCTAGGGATGTGAACACGAAAAGGACACAGTCTTGCCTACCCACCTCTTGGTTGTCGATTTCTCACATTTAGTATTGTCCCTTCATTACACTAGCCTCATGCTTGGTTATGTGTTATGACCACATGGTCAATAACCTAGATTTATTGTTGGGCCTTAAAATAATAATAATTGTGGATCCTTTGTGCTCCACCCGCATGCTTCAACTCGTCTTTGTTAAAGCTCTTAACAGAAAATTACAAGAATATTTTAATATTCTCATGAACAACCAATTTTAAAGTATCAAGGCTCAGTCCCACTTACCACATTGTCTATAAACACACATAGGTTGGATTTAGTGGTTTTTATGGGCACTTGGACCTAAATCTAGGGCTAAGGCCATTACACTAAAGGTTTTATATGGCATGCCATTGGAGTTATCCCTCTTAATATTACAACAGCTTCGACCCAACCAACGAGTGTATAGTTATTTATAAACACACATATATATACACAAGTTGCAATGTCTCTCATGAGCTTAAATATATAAACACCAACCAGATGAACAAGCCAGTTGCGCATGTCATTAAAACAAAAGGAGAGAGAATTTCAATAGAAAATATTTCTTCTTCATGCTCAGCTAATTATATTAGTTTCAAGCTTCGAGTAAGGACAAGAGTTGAACCATTCCTTCAACAACGCAACAAAATGATAATATCACAGAGATCTACCCATCTCTCAACACACATTCCATTGTTAACCAATTTGTAGACTCTCGATGAATACATGAATAAAACATTCCTAAGATTATATTTTGGGCACTTGCAATACATTTTCATGCCAATTTGACCTCCCTGGCCATTAACTTGAGTAAAATAATTGCTTGATGCCAATGTATGATAAGTAAATATATTAAGCATAGGAAATCATGAGTATATTAGTCCTCCAGGGATGAACCATTCCTCGTTCATTGCTTATATCTTTAACATTGTACAGGAATTCACATTCCTAATTATTCCATAAGAATTAACCAACAAAATGAACCAATATCATCATAAGCATTAAACCCAACAAATTAATCATATGCATCAAGATACATGCATAAAGGCTTGAATATACTTATGTTATTAAAATGTGATCAATGAATGGGATTAGGACTTCAACTCTCCACCCAACCATATACAGTTGTAGTCAAGCCTTACTTGCAATTCTCACCCCTAAGCCAAATTCGCAAGCCTGGGGTGGGGTGCTTATAGGTGCTTTCAACTAATGAAAACAATGGAAACAAGACGTCATAAGGCCATGGTTTCCTTCATCCACCAGTTAATCTCATTACATCTCTCACAGTTCATCCATACATACTTTCATGCCAACATTTCACAATACAAAGAATCCCAGCTCACTTCTAGAAGAAGAGAGGCCACTATCAAGAAGGTTCATTAGTGGTGAAATTGTCAATTGTAAATAAATCACTCTCTAGGTGGTTCATCAATGAGTCAAGAACCAGAGTTTTATTCGAGGGAAGCTCCTAGTGGTTCTTTTAGTCTTCACAAGAACTAGGGTTTCTTCAGCCTTACAAGTAAGCCATATTGTCTAAACCATTCACACAACAATATTTTCTTAAAAGGTTCCTCACATATGATCCTTTTTCAAGGATTTGATATAGTTCCAAAGACCACTTGATCTCTCTCTCTCTCAGCTTTGCATTCCCCCACACACAATAGCTCTAAACATCCTATTCGTTGCCAATACTTCATATCCTCGTCACCTAACGAATTAACTACCTTGTTCTTCATACAAGTCACACAACAATCACGTCTTGACAACACAACCCCTGTTGCTCTTAATGTTTTTCCTTTTCTTTGCTTGTTATTTGAGTTGAAGGACACTTGGACTAGTTATTCCTCTTTCAATTACATTGAATGCGTAATTGTGACAATAAATCCCTTCATTAAACCAGTACTGAGTTTTAAAAGACAACCATTTCCTCAAGCAACCCTCTTCCTCAAGTAAAGGAATCAGTGTCCCTTTCTCAGCCATTTTAAAATAATTACAATTATTTACAAAAGGGGGCAATGTTAACCAGGGTATATCACAGTAGGGAAATGAGAAATCCTTTAGAATGTGATCCGCTTTGTGGCACCTACAACATTTGAATGGAATTCCCTCATAGTCCATAATCTGTTTGTGGAATAACCCTCAATAAGTAATGTTAAAAGTTAAATCAAACCCTCTCGCATATCCAAATTGACCATAATTCTAGAAATTTCCATTATTTTTCTTCATAGGATCTATCCACCTCCCCAAAAGATCCCTATTTATCCTTGATAATCTGAAGATATATTGATATCAAAACTACATGGGAAAACCTAGGAGCCTCACCCATCATGCCAAACCACAGATTTTCTTTGCTAGCATTGAATACAGGACTCCATTTCTTCAATAAGACAAGTGATGAATCAATGCACCATGTTTTGCATAACACCTAGTTTGCATCTTCCACGAAGTTGAATCTTAATGAAAACCATCCCCTCCTGAGAGTTCTGACCACTAGCAACTCTTTGAGATACTTATCCTACACTGTATTTACACATACACGAAGATTTTCTATAGTGAATTCCTTTCCATGAACACAACATACTAGTACCTATCAGATGTTTCCATAGCATCCCCAAATTGTACTCCTTCTCCAAGAACCAAATCCTCTAGTTCATATTTTACCCTAGTACATTTTACTCTTTTTCACTTTTTTTTAGTCCTTAGCATAACCTCTAGGCTTGATTAAGCTATTGGGGTTCACCATGTCTGAGTGTACACTTTGGTCCTTCCCCTTGCACTGTCATAGGTCTCCATGGAAGCACTCCCATAATTTACGCAACTTGAGAGTCCTTCAAAATTAACCCCTATTAGCTTAACTAGGAAACCCCCACTAAAAGTCTCTTCCACCCTCTAAGAGTTTCCATACCCTATCCCACCTTACTCAAAATTAGGTGAGATACCCTTAGAAAACTAAGGCTCAAAACCAGACCATTCTACCTCTTCCCTTACTAGCTCAACTTGAAAATCCCTGCTAAAATCCTATCTTGCCCTTTGTGAGATGCCGAACGCTAGCCCACCTGCATTTGAGAAACCATTAGAAAAATAAGGCATAAAACTGGACCTTCCCAACTTTTCCCATACCTACTCAACTTCAATAAAAGACCCCTGGAAGGAACTTTCAACTAGAGTATGATCTGAATGGAAAATGGCATCCACCCATGGTATTCATCCACCCATAGTATTCATTCACACATGGAATTTACCCATGGGATTGTAAGTGGCATCCACCCATGGTATTCATCCACTGATGGTATTTATCGAGCCATGGAATTCACCCATGATATTGTAAGTGGCATCCACCCATGGTATTCATTCACCCATGGTATTTTAAGTGGCATCGACACTTGGTATTCATCCTCCCATGGTATTTATCCACTCATGGAATTTACCCATGGTATTGTAAATGACATCCACCCATGGTATTCATTCACCAATGGTATTTACCCACTCATGGAATTTACCTGTGGTATTGTGACAAAAAAAGGATATAAGTAACAAGTCACATTTTGTAAAAGGGCAAAAGGTCCACTGCAATGTAGCCTTTACAATTATTATATGTTTTAATAAAAAAAGTTTCTTTGTAGTTTTTTTTATTTTGTGTTCTCTTATTTTACTATGGCAAATTTGAATTTTTGAGATCTTGGCGGCCTCACCCCAAGATCCAGATCAGTGGTGGCTTGTTCCATGCACTCTAGATTTAACTCTGTAGATGTGAGTTTTTCTGCAATGTCTGATGTGTCCAGTAATGGTGGGAAGCATGGTAGAAGGCATACCACATTGAACACTGGGTGCAAGCCAAGAAATGGGGGAATGCTGAGCTCATATGCATTCTCTCCCATAGCCTTGGTAATGGTGTAAGTACCATATGGGAGTGGTCTAAGTTTCCGATAGGCTCCAGTAAGGTGTTCATTCTACAAATGAAACCAAACTTTTTCGCCCATCTGAAACTTGTATGGCACCCGATGTTGATCATGTCATTGCTTGTACTTGGCATTTTGATTTCTCGAGAATGTCGTGGACCTGCTGGCGTATCACTTTATCAGGCTCAGAAAATACGTGTGTGGATTCGGTCTACATATTTGTATGAGGCATGGCAACATTAATCATACACAATGGTTGAAATCCAAGACCCACTTGAAAGGGAAAGCAACCAATCAAGCTATGGAGAGCTCTATTATAAATGTGCTACACATATGGAAGACTCTCATCCCAGGTTCAAGGATGATTGGAGTTGTACATGCAGAGTATGTGCACTATCATCCTATTGATGACCTCCATCTAGCCATCAGCCTGAGGATGGAAGGCAGTCAATTTTTTGAACGCATCCAACAAACTTCAGCCACGTGATATGACCTCCACAGAACACTTTCTTGGAAAAGCGGGAAGAATTTTTATTTTTTCATTTTTTTTGCAGGAATTGTTTTTGGGTGGTGAGTTTGCAGATCAGATTTGAAACTTTTGGTCCAACATTTACAAAAATAAATAACATATCTAGATTCCTTGCGAAAAAAATACCCAAATTCAAAAAAAAAAAATAGCTGAATCAAAGTCGAGATGAGGGAGATATCACTGATTTAAAATAAGCTACGTTGCAGAACTTTTTCTGATGACAATTCGTGGACGAGAACTTTCCTATCATTTTTTGCAGTTATTGTGCAGAATTTCAAAAAAATTATTGTAGATATGAGCTCCTCCCGAAAAATTTCCCAATTTCAAAAAACAAATTGGTTGAATCAAAGTTCGGATGAGGGAGATATCGTTGATTTAAAATCAACTATTTTTTGATAACTTTTATGACAACAAGACAGTTGTAGCATGAATCTGATTTTCCAGAGTGTACAGGTAGGGATTTCAATCACATGGGCAGATGCAGAATGATCATTCTATTTCCAAAAATAGGTTTTAATAAAGATTCTGGGTTAATTTTATCGAGTTATGACCATTTTAAATCTGGAGCGGCATTTGAAGCGGGTTCCCTTTGGAGATGTGCCCTCCCAACCTGCTTTAGTAGGCACCTGCTTCACATTCATCAATTTCAGAATAGCAGCATCTGACTTGGGTTCTTTGGATACATGCCCTCCCACCCTAAGCTATGTAGGCACCTGCTATTTCATCAACAACCAACATCACAGTTATGGGTCAACCACCCAAAATCATTGTCATCGAAGTCCATTTGCTAGGCCACACACTGTTAGTATCACAGTTGGTCATAAGCATTACAAGGTATCTCTATCCTTGGATATTTGTTTTTCATGGTTATGGGTCATCCACAAACCCACACTTCATTGAAGTCCATTTTCTAGGCCGCACACTATTAGTATCGTTTTTGGTCACAAGCATTACAAGGTATCTATATCCTCGGATCTTCGTTTTTCATGATTATGGGTCATCCACAAACCCACACTTTATCGAAGTCCATTTGCTAGGCCACACACTATCAGTTGCATAGTTGGTCACAAGCATTACAGGGTATCTCTATCATCATATCTGTGTTCATCATGGTTATGAGTTAACCATGCGAAACCCTTCTGTTTAGTGGCTCTTCATATTCAACAAAGGCTTCTCAGGAGGAACTTCATGCAATGGGGACCATTTCTTCTTTAGGAGGGAGGAATGACCCGAATGGAAAATTGCATCCACCCATGGCATTCATCCACCCATAGAAATCATTCCCCCATGGAATTTACCCATCGTATTGTAAGTGGCATCTACCCATGGTATTCATCCATCCATGGTATTTATCCACCCATGGAATTTACCCATGATATTGTAAAGTGGCATCCACCCATGGTATTCATTCACCCATGTTATTTTCCGATGGTATTGTAGGTGCCATCGACTCTTGGTATTCATCCTCCCATGGTACTTATCCATTCATGGAATTTACCCATGGTATTGTAAGTGACATCCACCCATGGTATTCATTCAACCATGGTATTTACCCACTCATAGAATTTACCTGTGGTATTGTGACCAAAAAAGGCTATAAATAACAAGTTGCATTTTCTGAAAGGACAAAAGGTCCACCATAATGTAGCATTTACAGTTATTAGCTGTTTTAATAAAAAAAGTTTCTTTATGGTTTTGTTATTGTGTGTTCTCCTCTTTTCTTCTCGCATTTGAAATTTTCAGATCTTGGGGGCCTCCCCCCAAGATCCAAATTCGAGTATCCAAGGGGAAATAGTGGGTTAGGTCTACACTGACGTCCAAACTAGGGTCTTGAAACCCTAGCGAGGATGGCTCCTCTGGCATCGAAAATAATTCATAATTCAAATTAGGTGACATCACTAATGAAAAGGGAGGAAAACCTTATGAGACTGCCGATACCGTTTCCAAGTTGGAAGGGAGGAAAAAATCCCTACGTTTGGTGTGCCAGGTGTCACCATGGTCTCCAGATCGATTGCATGAGTTGGCATCTTAGTCCAAATGAAGATATTATCATATGGGTCGATGGAATAATCCACCTCATCCTCCATTCCACCCTTTCTCCACACCTGTTACAACCCTAAACCATTAGAAACATCTAAGGAATGAATTGTATTACAAACCATACATCATTTTCCGTCTAACAACCACCGACTTCTGGATCAGATACTATTAGTGTCACCTCCCTCTGACACTTTTACCAACACTTGACTGAAACCACGATGTGACAAATACTGCATAAGGCATCTCTTAAACCACAAACCCCTATATCCATGATTGCACATATATGTCTCCACTTTGCGAGGTTATCAACTTCACTATTTTATTTGTTTATTAAATTTTATTTCAGGAATTGGATGTTATTTTACTTTTTTAATGTATTTAATGACTATTAAAATTTCTGCAATGGCAAAGGGTAATTTTTTTTTTTAAATAGTAAATTTGAGATGTAAGTATTTAAGTTATTCATCATAAATCTTTCATTGGTTAAATTACAATTTTACATATAAAGAAAGCCAATGAGCACTATCTCAAATCTAAGCATTTGTGGAATCCTTTTGAAATTATGTTCCATCAGTGTGATTGGTGTTTTTCTTATCATATATACTTTTCTTCACTTTTAAGAGATAAACACAAAGACATGTACGAAAACACGATGTTTTCCTAGTTTCAGTAATAAATCAAACGAATTGTTATTCCTAATTATGCTAATAAATCCCTTTTCATGTGGTCATTCTTTCTTGTTATTTTCTTTTGCATAATGTTCACCAACTTGCGCTAACTTGTAATAGACATAAAATAAGAGGTAAAAAAACAAACGACCTTCACCAATTTTTCAATGTACAAGTGAAGTAAATTTGAAATTCCAAATCTAAACTAGATGGATAGATGCATGCAGGGGAGATGAAAATGGCCATGCAGAGACAAACTTTTGTTATGTCCTTCCTATTTAATTTTAAAAACATTCAAATTTATTGTTAAATTTAAAACTTATATATATATATATACACACACACATGGATAATATTTCATATTTAAGTTTCAATCTCATATCTGATATGGGGTTTTGAACCATGAAGTACACAATGGACAAATACATGTGGGAGAGGTGGGAGAGCATGAATGTTATGTTGCTAGAAGGTTGGAGGCAGTGGATGTAGGTCATAATTTCATGGTATCTATCTTGTATGGGATAGTAAATATTAAGCACCATGCTCTGAATTAATGATTGTTTTAATTGGTTTAATGTATTTTCATCTTATGCATTAGATGAGAATAAAATGATATTAAATGAACAAGATGAAAGGCACTAAGCCAATAATTGACTTAGTGCATGATGCTTAATACTTATCGTTTTTAAAGTGTGAGCCTGTTACTCCTCATTGAAATACCTTTTAATTTCCATTCCTTAATTTTCGTCCAAATTTTAGTTTTGAGAGAACGAGCATGTTAATATTTAGACAAATGTAATGCCATACTGCTCAAATTAAGACACTTAAATATGGAACTAACACTTAAGGAATGTAAATAACAAACAATTCCAAATTAATTAAGGAATGCAAATAACAAACAATTCCAAATTAATTTAGTTGAGAGGCTCATTCTATAATCTAGTATGAGGATGATGTGTAATTTCGTTGGTGCGCAACTTGGAGTTGACACTTGTCCTTTAAAAAAATACTTTAAATAGAAAAATAATCTCGGTTATAATAAAAACTTAAATGATTGTACATATTTGGTTAGTTTTAATTAAAACCATTAAAGTAATAAAAAAAAACAACTTATATTTCTCTTAGAGAGATGGAGAATGTGTGTTAATGTTGACCTTAGTAAAATATTTTAATGTTCAGAAGGAAAAACTAATTAAAGGTAAAATAATTGAGGTGTAGACTAGTCGGTTCGTGTGTGGTTTAGTCTCAAGCCCTCTTAATCACTCATTTATCAAGTCAAAAATGCAATTTGAACAATGAAAAATTACACATGGTCTATATAAAGAGAAACATAAAACCACTATAGATCCATTTTAATCATTGATTTCTCTACATTCTAAATTCTAAAAGACAATTCTAAATTAATTTAATATTGAATATGTTTTTTTAATTACATTAAAATTATGGGTAACAACATGATCATTGTATTATATTTTTTCTTCCAAAAACATGTTAATATTTTTAATACAAAATTTATACTTAAAAAATTTTCATTAACTATTTGATGAAATCTTATTTTAATCATGACTCTACAATAAAATTAATACACATTCATCGTATCATCCTACAAATCTTTAGCCAAATAACTTCTAATATTGATAAATGAATTTTATATATTAGTTAAAAAAAAGGATTTGAGTTAACACCACTTGAGTCAACAAGAAAAGGAAAATCCACCAAAATCCCGTATCAGATACGACTCCTTTTGAATTTATCAATTTTCGAGTCAACAATAAAAGGAAAATCTGTTAAGTTCCATTAAGATTTTCCAATTATAATTTATAGTTATGGAACTGAATTGTAGTTTTTCTTTAATTTAAGGAAATCAATTGTAGTAATTTCTTTAAATTAAGGAAATCAATTGCAGTTAATTAATTTTTTGATTGGAGCTTCTGAAGTTGTTCATAACTCTATTTCGAGTTCTCTAACTTGATCTTTGGAAAAGCTGACAAATAGCTATTAGAAGCTTGATGGAAGGTTGGCTATAAATTCATCTGTTTGGTCCCCAAGCTAATATCTCAATCTCTTCAGTTGCTTACACCATCTAGCTGAGAGAGCATAGTTTGGAAGTGCCTTCAGATTTTCTGTGATTTTTCTTTTGCTTGAATTGAAGATGAAATGCTGTTTCAGTGAAGA
>APFE031271468.1:0-12861 GCA_000404065.3 Pinus taeda | reverse complement strand
ACCCATTGGTAAAATAAATATACAACAGAATTCCAAGGGTGGAGAAGGGGTATCAGGGACCTTCATGGATTCATAAAATATGGAGAGGGAATATTCCCAACAAGATCAAATGTTTTTGTTGGTTGGCTATAATGGACAAATTATTGACATGGAATAATTTACTGAACAAAGGACACACAGGGCTGGGGATCTATCTCCTTTGCATCAGAAGTAATGAGGATAATGTTCATTTATTTCTGCATTTCCCATACGCGCAGGCTGTTTGGGAGGGGGTATTGGACACTTTTGATATCGAGCTAATTAAGCAATTTCCATCATTAAGAAGTTGTTTATGGAAATGGTTCAAAACTCATGGAATATATAGATTTCTCCCATTGTATCTCATTTGGGCCATATAGCATAGTAGGAATGCACTTATTTTTTAGAATAGAAATCCAATTGTAAGGGAGGACGTTATCAAAACAACTGCACACTTCAAGGAGTTTGAATCACCTAAAATTGGTAACAAGCACATAAATATCATAAGAAAAGACATATGTCATAAATTTCTTGTGGGTTTCTTTGATGGTGCGAGATGTAGGAGGAAATGTGGATGCGGGGCATTCATTTTTATGAAGCCGGGTATCTGCTATCACTTTTGGTGGGAAGGGGGCCAAGGCACGAATAGAAAGGCAAAGATAGTTGGATTGTGGGGAGTGTTGATCGCAACGAAATGAATGGGAGTGGAGAGCATATAGGTCTTTGGGGATGCAAAAGGAATTATTGTCTGGGATAAAGGCCAGAATCAATTCAATCCTCCAATTTTAAATAACTAGATGAAGTGCATCAAGACGTTGGTATGTATGTTCCAACACATCAAAACTGATCACATTTATAGGGAACAGAACTAGACAGCTCATATATTATCCAAAAGAGGCATTGGCAAGGCACTAGGTAGTTTTTTTTCTCAGTGTTCGAACAAGGGGTCAAGACAAAGTGGGAAGCATTAACTTTTCGAAGAAATAGGAGATAGTGCTGGGTAATCCTGAAATGCATGGGACATATATTTTTGTAAGAAGTTTTTTTCATTTCTTTTTTTGTTGATTATGGACTGAGGAGGACTGAGTGTGGATTACAGAAATCAGGAACTCTAGAATTAGAAGATATGGTTATTGTAAGAAACAAGTGATAGGTAACTCTTTTTGTTGTGTTTTATGCTAAATATGTAGACAGAGACTCAAAAACTATGATGTAAGTACTATCTGTTTTATTAATATAATAATACAAAAAATTTTTTTTAAAGAAGCTCCCTCTCGTATTTTTCCTTTAATTTTTGTTTTTACTCGGCATTAGGTAGCATATTCTATACATGAGTGTTCACATAATCAAAGGGTAGACTACATGCAGCTGCAAATGAAAAACAAAAACATCCCTTGCACAATCCATAGTTGTATTTTCAGAGGCCCATAATGTGCTTGAATTTTTTTACATAAGCCTATTGCTATTCTGACCCTCTGAAAAGGAGAGTGGCTCAACCAATGTATCTCTATCACCTCCAGGGCTCTTATTACTTTACTTTGGAGCTCTATAATTTCCTCATCTGGCATATGGGGATCCCATGTTAATGTTTTAAATCATTGGCAACTGTAAAATTTGACAATTGTGTGTCTGTAGTAATGGAATAACCATCTAGAAAAATCGTTATCATTAAACATAGAACTTGATTGCGGGGGTGGGTTCCCTACTAGTAAGAGATTTTGTTAAAAGGGTTCCTGCAATTCATATTTTTTTGCCACGTTGACAAGTTGGTTTGGAGAAAATCAGAAATTGCGCAAACCCCCCTCTCCATTAAACCCCAGATGGCCTGGGGTCCTCAATTTACCTGGAGCCGTTGATTTTAAAACACCACTAACCACCATTAAGAATTGCAAGGGTTTTATACCAAACAATAAACCTATCTCTTTTTGAATTTTAGAAAAGAAATGATATTTTAAGCTTCATGAGAGTCTATGAGACCATTATTTCCTTTTTTGGATCAGTAACCGGAGAACCCACAGTATAAACATCTTTTTGCCAACGTTTCAAATCCCAACTGGGATCCATCATCAGGACTTTGAGAATGATGATACAAGATGAGCTGCTATAGGGAATAAATACTATTAGGGTTAAATTTTTGGAACAACACAATGTCAGCTTGAAATTTATTTATTAATTATTATTATTAATTTTATTTTATTAATTTAAATTTTTATATTAATATATATTAATTATTTAATTATTTAATTTAATTAATTATTTTTTATTCTTATTTCAATAATAAAATTATTTAAATAGAATAAATAAAATTGTTTAATTAATTTGATTCCCTTTAATAAAATAAAATTCTTTAAATTTTAATTAAAATATATTTATTGGTTAATTTAATTTAATTTTATTAATAAAGTTTAATGATTTTAATTTTATAATTTAATTATGTTAATTTTTATTTTTTTTATTAAATTATTAATTAAGATTTTATTAATATTGATCTATGATGTAAATTAATTTTTAATTATGAGAATAATTAAATTAATTATTATTATTTAATTAAATTATGCGGATAATTAATATACTAATTTTATTATATATCCTTAAATTATTATTATGATTACAATATAACATATATTACATCTACATAATTATTACGTTATTTAATTAAGGTTTAATTAATATTATATTAATTAGAATATATGTTATTTTATGAAATATTTATCAATCTCATTTATTTATTAATTTAGAATATTAATTAGATATTAATTATTAATTAATGAGATGATAAATAAATTAATTGGTATATTCATCTTAATATACTAGATTTATGAATTAAAAACCCTAATAATTAATTTATTAATTAATTAATTATGAGAATTATAATTAATTAATGGGATAATTAACACATCACCCACATTAATTAATTATAATTAATAAATATGAAGGTAATTATATTAATTAATAAATAGAATTACCTATTTTAGGATGAATTTTTAGGGTTAATTGTTAAACTTAGTTAATATTAAATTAGGGGTATTAGAATAACTTACCTGCTTACCTGTTTTACCTGGGGTTAGATTGGGATCTTGATTCTTTGATCAAGGGAAGCCAGCTGCTGCTAATCTCCATACCGCTATCTTTGTTTAGATTATGAGGATGCTTGATAATTTCAAGCGCTTCTCTGATCTTCCGTCTATGCTGCTGCTCCTCCCTTGCGATAATTGATGCGCTTTCGAGGCATATATGGTGCTTCGTCTTTGCGGAGTGCTCAGCCAAGGCTGAGGTACGAGATCATTTGCAATTCAATCATTTTCTTGTAAATTGATAATGAGTTGGCCCAACCTTCCAATAATCCCCTCGTTGAAGAGACAATGCCAAGAAACCGATGCTAACATATTCCCATAACTTTCTCTGATGTATTTGAATGCATCACATTCCAAAATGAAATGTTTTTCCGATTCCACTGCCCCAGACATGTAAAATGTACACACCCGTTCTTCCCAAGCTTCTTTAGGTATTTTCCACTGTCTTGTTTCACACTGTCTTCTTTAGGTATTTTCCATTGTCCTTAATTGAGCAATAAGAACCTTTGCCCTCCCTGGAATGCTAGCTCCAATGAACTCTTTTTGTTGTAGATCACACATAGGGTTGAATTGTTCAATGTAGTACTTCTTCTTTCTACCCAATTATTTTCCCCATACCCTTTTACGAAACTTCTCCACAACAAAATTGTTTAGCTCCTTGCTATTTGTGGGACAAACATTGAGGTATATATTCCATTTTTGCATCCATGTGTAGTTTTGTTTCATCCATGTTTTCTTTCTTTCACTCATGCCTTCATTGAAGATAACATTATGCCATTTACCTACTCCCATTTGCTCAATTCTTTTTAAATATCTTATGAGCAACACCATAACAATTGCTTTGATGGGAGTTGCTCATGTTTCACTCAACATCATCTCATAAAGTACCAAACTTTTTTATTTGGATAGTTTTCTATTTTCTTTTATTGTATAAATTGATTTGCCACGAGACTTTATTCTTTATGAATAAGGAATCTTGAGATCGTACTGACTATCTATCTTGGTAGAAAATAGTGCTTATTTACCAAGCTATAGGATATTAAATGCAGTTGTGTTTTATATTCCTACCATTAGATTTATACTTGTTTAAATCTAACAGTGAGCATATACAACCCAACCACATTTAATATCTTATAAACCGATAAATATTTCTTTCCATATATGTTGATAATTTAAGAGTTATTTTAAGGTGTGAAGCACACCATATAACCTATCAACTTCTCCCTTAGTCCACTTGGACACTTGATTGACTGGTCACCAATGTGTTTTAACACATTTGCAGTCAACGCTGCCATGGCAGGAGGCTTTTTCTCAACACTTGAACGTGGAAGCTTTTTGTTTGCATGGGATATATATCCCATATTCACCATATGAAAGGTTCAAGGCAAATATGTGTATCATTACATATGAAGTCTACCAACATGTAGTGCAAAGTTACTCTCCCTATCTTGTGGCTCTGTATTTATTATATATATTTTATATTATATATATATTTATATATATATATTATATATATATATATTATATTTTATATATATATATATATTATATCTATATATTATATATGAATGAGAAGGAAGAAAAGGACCACAAGTAGGTAAATGTTTGCACGGTCCCGTGGTCATGGATGCAACTACGCCTCTCTTTATTAAGAGAATACTTTGAGGTTTGTTCAAATAGCAAGTCGAGCAACAAATGTCATTATGTAGTGAATCAACACTATAACAACCAAATCAGACCATTTACACTTTAATGGAAGATCAACTGAGTACGCAATTCCAAATAAAAAGCCCATCAACGCAACCCCAAATTGTCGAATCAACATCAGTTTCTCCAAAAATTTATATCCTTAGAGACGTAGTGTAATCATACAAAAACATCAGTTTCTCCAAAATTTATATCCTCAGAGACGTAGTGTAATCAACAGAAACATCAGTTTCTCCAAAATTTATATCCTTAGAGACGTAGTGTAATCAACAGAAACATCAGTTTCTCCAAAATTTATATCCTCAGAGACATAGTGTAATCATACAGAAATAGATGTAGAACAGGGGTTATCGCACGAAATAAATTTCAATATTTTTGTGATAAATTTAACCATTATTTTCTCTTTTATAAAATATGTCGTTGCAGCAATCTACCTGGTATGCAACATCCTTGGGATCCAATGTCGTTGCTGGAATATACCAGGTATGCAACATCCTTGGGATCCATAAACTCGATTGCATAGTGTTTCCACGGTAGTTTATATCTCTATCTTCAAAATGGAACCAAGTGGAGATTTTTAGTCTTGATACAAATCAATGTAATATGGAGCTTTGCTGTGGATTATTCGCCTTTTATGCGAAAGTAATTATTTGCTAAATTAAAGTAAAAACTATAAAAAAAACTGAAAATTTTTAAATAGACAAATGCTTTTAACAATGAAAAATATAATTTTATTTACATAGTTATTTGTTATTTGAATTGATAATCATTTTAATTTATTATTGATATTTTATTATTGATTTCTTATTGATATTAAGTAAATTCAATGTTCCACCAAGACTCCGTGCAGGGAGACGCGGTGCGGGAGACGTCGAGTTTATATATATATATTATATATATTATATATATATATATTATATATATATATATTATTATTTGTATATATTATCTATTCTATATCTATATCTATATCTATATCTATATCTATATTTATATATCTATATCTAATTTCAAGTTTATATTCATTGTTCACTGTTCAATGACAATAATGAAAGCATAAAAATATTAAATAGACAATTGAAATTTGAATCATTGATCCATCCTCATCATTCATTTTGATACATACATGATACATTGATACATCATTCATGACCATGAGCATTGAGATTCGAAAAACAAAAATAAAAATATCATTCATCATTCATTGATTCAATGGTTCATCATTCTACAATCTAGTAATCTACATTGATTTAAAAATTAAATTAGTAAATTCATCATTCATCATTCTAGAATCTAAATTGAAAGCAAAACATACTAGTATAACTCAAACTTCAAAGTTTCAAAGTTCAAACTCAAAAATAGTTAAGAGTCAAGAGTCAAGTCATCAATATCTAGTGTTGCAACTCAAAAATGAAATATGCATAGTCAGCACTGAAAATAAAATGATAAATCAGCATCAAGGACTCAATCTAGTCATCAGGACCATCAATGGGAATGTCAGTATCCGAGTCAGAGTCACTCTCTTCAGTAACCAATGAAACTCCAACCAAACCATGTCGCAGCTCATCTGGTCCATCCTCATCATCTATCTGTGCACTATCCTCTGGATCCACATCCCATCGTGTTGTCAGTCCCTTCTGATACTCTGGTGTCTTCCTATGTGCAAGACGTAGAGAACTATGCACTGCAACTAGCTTCTCTGCTCTCCTAGAGGAAAGTCTATTCCTCTTGATAGAGTGGATGAAGCTATATGTGGACCAATTCCTCTCTGCTGCAGAGGAACTAGCAATCTGAGACAATAAGCGAATAGCAAGGTGTTGGATCTCTGGAGCATCATCCCCATGCATGGTCCACCAACCAATGGGGTCAGTCTGGCCTAAATCATTGCGATCTTCCCTTGCATCATGCTTGTTGAAGGGACCACTGAGACTTGCAAATTGCATCCACTCTCTCCTAATTGTTCTCCCTTCTTCTGAACTATACATCTTTGTAATGGTAGCTCGAAATCCATTTTTGACCTCTAGATATTCAATGGGAAGAATTCTACCAGTCCTTGCCACATACCATTTTGGGTTGAGTGCATATGCTGCCATGTGCAAAGGTGTATTCATTCGATCCCACCTACGCTGTATAATGGGTCGAATTTGGGTCGTATAGAACTCTAAGGAAGGATCCTTCTCACGAATGGCCACCCTTACTTGATCCAACATAGTATCAAAAGTCTCATATATTTCTCCAAGAGTAGGAGAATCTGTGTCAGTGTAGCGAATGACCTCAACTACAGGACGTAAAAGTGACACCAAATAACCACAATCTGTCCACCAATCATTATCCAATATCTGAATCTTGATTTTCTTTCCTTCCTCTGTCTTTGATTCTGTCCATCTGTTCCAATCTGGAGTTACAACCATGGCCTGCAATGCTGACTGCACCTCCAACATCCTCTCTAATAAAAGAAAATAACTAGCATATCTGGTGTCAGTAGGCTTGAGGAATTCCTTCCTCGCATGAGACCTGTACATGGCTAAAGAGGTATGGTGATTGCAAATAAACATTTGCACATTTCTTGCAGCTATCACCAAGTTAGATACCCACTCAATTTTGCCAATGTCTTTCAATGCATTATTGAGCGCATGCACACAACAAGGGGTCCAGAAAATATGCCTGTATTTATTTTGAATCATTAATCATGCTGATCTACACATTGCTGCTGCATCTGTCACAACCTGTACAACATTTGTAGATCCAACCTCCTCTATAGCATCACGAAGAAGCTCAAATTGGAAAGTTGCATCTTTGCGCTTTCCAGAACAATCAATAGCTCTAAGAAAGAAATGCCCCTCTCTGCAAGTAACTATGATGTTGATAAGTGGATGTTTGGCAATGTCTGTCCACCCATCCATAACGATAGAACAACCTTCCCTCACCCATGTCTGCCTCATATTTTCCTTTTGCACATTAATATTGGCCACTTGCCTTTCTAATATCACTGTCCTCAGCTTATGTTCACCTGGGGGCACATATGAGGGTCCTGCTGCTGCAATTGCCTTCACCATCTCCTTGTAGTAAGGAGAACGACTAACATGGAAAGGAATGCCATTGGCAAAAATAAATTTTCCAATGGCATCATCTGTATCATTACGGTTCAACTTACCATACATTCCTGTAAGAGTTGGTCCCACTGCACAAGAACGAGAACCTGGTGGAGGCATATTTTTCATTTTTCTTTTGGAGCTTGTGGCTTCATCAATATTTTCATTTTGGTGAGCTTGGGCCATGGCATTTTTACTTGAGAAGTTTCCCTTTGCATCTGCTGCCATTTGCATCCTCAAGAGCTCTGATTTTTGCAATATGGTTAATTTTGAACATATATGAACCCCTTTGCCACCTACACCCAAAAGATGCATCTTGATCCGACTATAACTCCCAACCCAAGAATGACCACAAACATTGCATTTCCAATGGAGTGTCCCACCTTTTTGTTTTCCGGGTTTTGGTTGAGTTGAAGAGTCAGCCATTTTGGCAACATATAACAAAAGAGGTTTAGTTGGATTAAAAGTCCCTTTTGCATATTCAGCCAATGCCTTTGACGGGGTTGCAGTTGCAGTTGCACTGGGAGAAACACTCGCTGCACTGCTGCCATGGGTTTCATTCATTGTTGATGGGATTTCAGTTCCAAGAGGACTTTCTGTTTGAACATCATAATCACTATCAGTATCACGATCAGTGTCACTGTGGCTGCTCATGTTGTAATCAACGTTGCAGGCTTGCAGCTTGTTGTGTCACTGTTTTAATTTCTTTTGCAAATATTTTTTTTGTTTTTCAAATTTTCTGCCCTGCAAAAAGAGTTAAAAAAAAAAAAAAAATCACCATGTAAATTAAAATTTAGAATGCAAATATAGTAGAATTTCAATTAAATACAAATTATTAAAATTTAAAAACAAAAACATAAACAAAAAATAAAAATTAAATTTGAGTGACTGTCCACTGTCCTTTAACTATTCATATTGTCTTTAGTGTCCACTCAGCACTGTCCACACATTTGGTATTAAAATTATTTTGAAGACATAATTGAAGACCTATGGCCAAAGGTCAATTCACTGATTCAGATATGTGGCTTATGTGACAAGGTTAAATAATAAAAACAGTGAACACAAAGCAGACCTGAAGTAATTTTGGGAATCCTATGGAGAACCATGTTTGGAAGCAGCGATTGAAGTACTGGCTGGAGCAGCCTCAATGGGTCGACTTATGAACTTATAGTACAGCCCTCGTGAAGTCCTATTGGAGACAACATTGAAGACTTGTTCAGTTGTTTGAAGCATGTTGAAGTCCTTGTTAAAGCAGGCTTTCAAAGCCCTTTAAAGTTTATACTATAAAATTTAAATTTAAAAATACTAAACAACAGAAAGCTATGGCCAGAAAAGATAACTTTGACGAGAAGAAATGGGTCATCTCAATGATTCTGCTCATTTGGGGAAAAGACCTCCAAGGGCAAGAAATGGCTCTCAATCTGGAACCTCAGAATGAATAGAATTGAAAGAAGAGTTAAAAAATTTAAAAATATTCCCAAAATCTGTTAAGTGTTTCACTGTTTTGGAATGGAGTGAATCTAAAATTTATTTTTAACCTACAGCACTCTTGTTCTCATGAGTATGACTGGTATTACTATTAGTATTGACTAAAAGTCTATTATAGCTGAGACAGAGATTGCATTGGAGAGAAAAAAGGCAAATGTAAGTCAGGATCAGGGGAAGAAGAAGGCACTGCAGATTGAGAACATGTGGGCATGAGTAGAAGAGATGGAGAATGTAGCCAAAGGAACCAGTGGGGTCCTAAAGGAAATGTAGCAGAAGCTTGAACATATGTAACAGGAGACCTTAAGGCAAAGACAGCATGCTGCACAAAATGAGCAGGATAGTAAATATTGAATATGTTCAAGCCAATGGAAAGCACTTAGAAAGCCAGCAGAAGTTATATAAGAACTGTCGATGTGGATCACATATGTGTGGCCACTTTCAGTGCATAGTTTTCGGTTTCCTGCCAACCTTATTTTAGATTTAGGAGTTCCTGTTAGTCATTGTTTTTAACTTTTTTAAATGGTTTGCAATCTGTCCTCGAGATAGCTGCCTATGTGGTTCAAACACGCACCAGAGTGTTATCAATGGCATTATTCCTCACGGTTAAAATGTTGGATTTGTCTTCCAGTATGTATGGGTGGAAATTTCTGAGTATACATATTAGATATGGGCTTAATTGTCTTTCTATTAGCAACTGAAAATTATTTACGATATCTTCCCTTTTGTACTTAACCTACAACACTCTTGTTCTCATGATTATGACTGGTATTTACGATCTAATGGTTCCCTTATTGTTGTAGCAAGTATTTATCAGTGGTATGTGCCAATTTCATATCCTAATGCAACCAATTTCTTATGTCACTAACCGTGTAGCAGCTATATATATCAATATGTTGATATAAAATTTAAATCAGTCCTGGGTTTTGGGGAACATTCTTATGACATTTTTAATTTTTTAAAGAACTCAAGGTAATCCGTCCCTGTAGCAGAGAAGCACCAACCTTTGGCTCTATGGCTCATCTTTAGTAGATTTTTCATTTTGCCATTGGATATTGGACCTTGGTTGGACGATATAAGATTCCATCGGCCAACCCGATAGCTAGTGCTACCACTCACTCATAGATCGACGAGACCGCTAGCAAAACTGAAATTAAAAATCAGCGCAAAAGAGAAGGAAATTTAACACAGTCAACGTTTAACGGTTTAACGGTTTATCGTTGCAGGTTTTAACGACTAACTGGAGGTGGAGCCGCACAACGTAGGGTCTGAGGGTTGAGTCGATGACAGCAAAACACTGGAGCTCTGAGGACGTTGCGCGATGGCTCAAACTTGAAAGCCATGGTCGAATTTTAAAGTTTTAAACAAGGACGCTGCGCTGTGGAGCAACTGCTAACAACAAACTTGCAAAGGGACACAGGCTGCAGCATGCTCTCTCAACACTGAACAGCAAACTTTAGCAAAGGGACGCAGCACGCTCACACTGAACAACAAACTTTAGCAAAGGGACGCAACACGCTCACACTGAACAGCAATGGCTCAGCGTTTCAACGTTCAGGGAAAGTCGGTGCTGGAATGCAAGGCCACTAATGAAATGTCAAATGAGCGTATTGCCTTTCATTAGATGAATTTTAGGTTTAGGCTTTTAGTTCTAATTTTAATTTAAAAAAAAAATTAATTCTTTTGATTTTTTATTTTTAATTTTAATTTTTAAGTCTTATTAGGCAAATCTGAAGGGGGGATGCCCAGGCGCACCCTTTTTGGGGAGTCTAGACTCCCCACTGAAGGGGGACGCCCAGAAGCACCCTTTTTGGGGAGTCGTGGGGAGTCTAGACTCCCACACTGGGGAAACGCACCCCCCTGCGTCTCCCCGAGACTCCCCAAAAAGGGTGCGTGGGGAAATGCACCCCCAAGAGACTCCCCGTCCTGGGTGCATGGGGTGCGAGGGGTGCGCGCACCCGACCCTGGGGGACGCGTCCCCGTGGAACACTGGTAAAATTATATAATTAAGTTTTCACATTTACATTTTTATTCCTACTTATTATTAAAGTGTTGAAAAAACATAAATAATGGTAATTGTATTTATTTACACCTTGTTCTTATCCATTTTTATGTAGATACTTGCTTAAATTATGGTGGGAAGCTATCCATGTGGCATTGTGTTTGCATTATTATTTTCGAGGGTTCAGAAAATGGCCTTCGCCGAGGAAACATGCTGCGATGCAACGTTATAGGTTTATATGGAAAACGAGAGTTGCCAAGAGGTGATGTCGAGAGAGAACATGGAAAACGCCTAGAAGAGCCAAGGTGTAAAGAATAGAGATGCCTATGATGTTGCTGGAGAAAAAATGTTGCAAGGAAAAAAAGTTGCTACTAACACTGAAAATGGTAAAAATGTTAAAAATGACAAGGAAATCTCAGATCATTTGGGTCAAGTGAAAATTGCTTCAACGAAAAAATAAGAAAGTGGATTGCGTAAATGCAAAGCAATATTATGTCATTTTAAGGCGTAGGCTTGCTCGCCTTAAATGGGGACAAATAAGAAGAAAACCATTCGAGAGAAAGAAAATAAATAAGAGGAACAAAAATAAAGAAGAATCAATCATTTACAGTCCCACATCTACACCTCTTACTTGGTCATCAAATCTATATGTCTAAGAACTGATGAAGGCTAGGACAAGGCTGGATACTTCGGAAGCCAAATAATAGGAAAGAGATCACAAAATTTCAGATATCACAGTTGCAAACCGATGTCTAATGGAAGGTAATAGAATTTTAAAAGAACAAGTAACAATGTTACAAGAGGTTCTAAAGACAGGAAAACAAGAATGGCAAATAATGAAGACAGCGTGGCAAAGCATGAATGAATTAATAACAACAAACAGGGATGTGATAATTTCTAAACAACTTCAGGTAGATACACAAGTATCTCAGCAAACATACATTTCCAAAGAGAAGGAAAAAAAGGAACAATGGGAAAGATAATCCAAAAGAAATCAAAGCTAGAGCTGAAGATGCTAATGGTTACATAAGGACAAAGGAAGAAGAAGATGCAAGTGTTCATAGAGCATAGGAAATAGAACACAAAGAAAGGCAGGATAGGAAAACGGACTTTATTATTAGGGGAATAAGAGATTATGGGAAGAATGAAAGTACCTCAATTTGACAAGAGACTTTCTCAAAAAAGAAACTACTTTGGAAACAGAAAATTTGCGAAGAAAGGAGGGTTGGGAGGATATGTGAAGAGAGGCCTCGACCCATAAAAGTCACCACGGCAAGCGTACAAGAAAAACACCAACTTTTGGGCAAAAACAAACTCTTGAAAGGCTCACACTTCTTCCTTGATGAATATTTAACCAAAAAAGAACAAGAGGAGAGAAGGGATGAAGTGGAGAAAATTAGAACATCAAGAAATGAAGGGAAAAGGGCATGGTTGTCCAATGGTAAAGTCGTTATTGCAGTGTTTGGGCCTCTGGGAAAAACAG
>APFE031271462.1:20527-60414 GCA_000404065.3 Pinus taeda | reverse complement strand
CTTAACAGTCACTCTTTGATGAAGACCTTTTATAAGGGAAAAATATGAAGTTAAATCTGCCATAAAAGCAGAGAAGAAAAAGGGGCAGCACTCAAATGTGAAGTGCAGCAACGCAATAAGAAAAGTGTGCAAAGCATGGAGACCCTCACAACAGTGGGAAGATAGAACATAAAACAACAGTTTTTTGAATTTTTTTTGTTATGAAGCACATGCATTGAAATGCATAGCAGTGAAAGCTAGTTTCCTTCTATGTAATGTGGGAGATCATACTCACAGCAGAGTGAGTACAATACACAACAATAAAAAAAATGTAATGTTTTTCTTCATATGCAATGCAGCATGCAAAGAAATGCATAAAGAGAAACAGGGACAGCAGATTTTTAATGCACATGGGTGAATGATAATGTGTAGCAGCAGAAAAAAATTGAAAGGAACTGCACAGCAGTGCATTGGGTAAAAAAAATGAATGAAGACTAAGATTGTGTGAAGCAAGGTGTAAAGAAAAGGGCAGCAGCCCGTGTTAATTTTTTTTTGTTTTGTTGTGTGAATAATGCAGCACAAAACAGCGTGAGGATGATTTCTCTCTATGTGCAAGTAATGGAGAGTAAAGAGTTAGTGTATGGGCACACAACAGTATGATGAAACAAAAGGCAGCCACAGTGCAAATTGCAGAGGCAACGCAACAGCAAATAAAAACCCAGGATGACAGAGTCTATGGTTATGGGTATGGACAACAGTGCATAAAAAAAAAATGCAGCAGCATGATGGCAAGAAGGAGAAGCACAATGGTGCAAAGAAAATGAAACCAGAACTAAGAGAGAGTGAAGAAATGTGTTTTTACACAGAAATGCAAATAAGAAAATGCAGCAACATGAAGTTTTGTTGAAGAAATGAAAGGTAATGGACAGCAGTGTTTGGCGTTAATCCCTCCGCGAGAGGAAGTGAAGTTCTTAGTGAATCCCTCTGTTAAAGAGGAAGGTGTTTTTCAGCATAATGTCATGGTAAATCCCTCTATCAAGAGGAAGATGCTTTTTAGCAATCACATGGTAAATCCCTCTATCAAGAGGATGATGCTCTTCAGCATAGTCACAGGTGAATCCCTCTGTCAAGAGGAAGGTGTTCTTTAGCACATTGTTATGGTGAATCTCGCTGTCATGAGGAAGGTGCTCTTAAGCACAGTTTCAAGTTAATCCCTCTATTAAGAGGATGACTATTTTGTTGTTTGTGGAACTGCATCTGAAGCAGTGTTAGTAAATCCCTCTGTTAAGAGGAGGATTTGTTGTCTTTGGAGAATCCCTATGTGAAGAGGAAGATGCTTTTTAGCATAGACAGGTGAATCCCTCTAGTTTAGAGGAAGATGCTTTTCAGCATGGACAGTGGTGAATCCCTCTGTTAAGAGGAAGACTCTTTTGTAACAGCAGCATGTCAAGGAGTTGAGGAAGTGTCTGGGTAAGATTGAATGCCCAACAGGTTAAATTAAAGGGGAGTGTTGGAATTTGTAATTTCCCCTGTGCGCAGGCCAGCAGTTGACGCGCGCGGGAAAGCACCTAGCGGGAAACCACAGCTGCAAACAGAAACCGGCCGCTTGAAACCTATCGGACCAGCTCTCCGGCGATGGAACATTCCGACGAGGGGCTCCGACGCGATTTGGTGCAAACACGAGGATTGCCGTGACATCATCACCTGACATTTATCAGACGATAAATGTCGGTCAACTCACCCCGCCCGATATGCGTCCGATTACATGGAATGTCCTCCGCCGCTCGATTGCCAGGAAAGGTCTCCGCCGTTTAAAGTTCTCCAAAGTACATACGGGCCTGTTAATAAATTAATGCAGCATGGTTTTATTACCATAACCCATACCTTATGTTAAATACATTGTCATGTTTTTGGTAATGTGTTAAATGTTTTACGCCGCGTTAATATTTAGTGGATACGGAAGTATGGGCATAAAAAAAATATAATGTAAGTTTTTTATTTTATCATTTTTCGCATATGTAATGTATGGTAAATGCGTTGACTCAATGCAATGTTGTGTATTGCACACGGGGATAAAAAGATCAGAGTCCGCAGCACCAAAACGAGACGAGAGAGTTGCATACGGGGAGGAGATGTATTGGGCTCGCAGCAGCCAATGAAAAATTATGGATTGTAATCCAATGTGTGAAGTGTGTGAGTTCGCTTCAGCGAATAAAAACTAGAAACGCACAGGAGTATATATATAATTTTTGTTTTGGGTTGAAAATGTTCAAGTGAAAACACACAACAGTGTGTAAAAGAAAAGAACAGGGGTTTTATGCAGCTGCGTATGAAGACCAAGAAAAATGCAGCAGCGTGAATTTTGGTAATGTAAGAAAAACACAGGATTGTAATGCAATGTCTGTAATGTAAAAAAATGCAGCAGTAGCGTAAAGATTTATTTTTGTTTGTAATGTAATGTAAGAAAAAGAATGCACAGCAGTGTAGGAGAAGGCAGAGAAGTGAAAGAAGAAAAACCATGGGCAAGTATGTGAAACCATGAATTGTTTGACACAACAGTGAAAAGGTAAATGTGCAAATCCCTGTAATTTTTGTTTTCACACAGCAGTGAATGTAAATGAAATATTTACATACAGTGGTGTAAAATTTCAAAGGAGACAGAATAATTTCTTTTGTAATGCTTTTAGTAAATCCCTCTCAGCAAAGAGGATGAATGTATATCAGTGATTTTATTTTAAAGAATAGAGATCTTTTATGGAGGTGAAATACTCTGTTCTCAGCTATTTTTTTTAAAAGTGTTCTCTGTGCAAAAAGATCCTGGAGCAAAGGAAACAGAGCATTGAGTCTCTGTTCAGTTAATGTTTGGTTTTGGTATTTTCCCATTGCAACAAAAATAACCAAGAGCATTGAGTCTCTGTTCAGTTAATGTTTGGTTTTGTTATTTTCCCATTGCAACAAAAATAACCAACACCATCATCAGGACTTCTTGAATGTTGATAGAAAAGGAGTTTGAATTAGGTTTTTAAATAGTTTTTGCTCTTCTTCTATCAAGATTCAAGAAATCTTGATGATGGATCCCTGTTGTGATTTGAAACATTGACTAAAAATAGTTTTTATCATGGGTTTTCATGTTACTAAATTAAAAAATATAAACCACAGAAGTCTTAAATCCAGAATTTGCTTAGTTTTGTCAAATGTATGAAACCATGTATAACATGAAATGCACCGATTGCATTCGGAAAATTCCCTTCAATATTAATTTTTCAGAGTTAAAGCTAAACTATGTTTGAATGTCAGTGGAGGCAAACCTCATGTTTTAATCTGATGTTCTCCAACCGCACTTCATGCCCTTCCAAAGACATCTCCGTGAGCATCGCAGGTCCTCCACAATGGCAACAGCTACAGTTCATCATTGCTTCTTTAATAGAACGATTTTCCATTAGAAGTTTTTGGTGCTCCCCCCTCAAAGTTGCGTTTTCGTGACGCTCTTGTTTAGCCTAACCAATCCAAGGAGTTAACAGATTAGTATCAGGTAAATGAAGTAGAAAGGCAAATAATTCTTAATGACATTGTGCGGAAAAAATCGTAAAAATGCATACCTTAACCTGAGTGCGACGATTTTGAAACCAAAACCTTACTTGGCTAGGCGTAACCTGCAACTTTTTGCTAAGTTGTAGACGTTGATTTTCGTTAGGATGGGGGCATTCCTTGAAAAACCTGTACACGACAAACACAAATGAACTTTATTCGGAAGACCAGCAAGGAAACGAAGCAAAGCCAGAGTAATTTCATAAGAAACACAAAACACAAAAATATATTTATCAAGGAAACCATGTAAAACAAGACTTACGCCTCCAATTCCTGTAGCTGTTGTGGAGTATGTCTGTGATAAAGCTTCCCTTTTTCACGTTGACCGTTATTTTGATCATCCCCCGTTGGGCTCCTCATCACATCGTCACTGTCCGACTTACTATCATACTCACCATCTACTTTTGTCTTCCCAAGCTCCCTATTGTTATTCATCTCACCTTTTGAATCACCTCCACGTGTCTGTCAAAGATGGCCATCTTAATTATTATAAAAATACATCTCTGTCCTATTGATAACACATTAATTCAAGACTTCTACTCTCATTACAATTCAAAATTTCAGGACATACCAGCTTCAAAGAAAGCTCTGGTTTCCCTTGTCCATATATCTATGTCCAGTATCTGTTAAGGACAATCAACTACTGCATCATAAGACATGACATAAGAATATGGTATTTTATCTCAACTTATTATATTAATATCACAGCGCCAAACATAGCCAAGCTACCAAAACCAATGTCATTGCTTGACAACCAAAATCGATGCACTATGTGTTAATTCCATTTTCTTGTATGTACCAATTGCGAGAAGGCCACCAAAGCTTATGCCTCTCCCTTTTCACTCTATGTCGTTCTCGGTCCTTAGGCCAAACTAAGTTCAGAACCGGACTCAGACTTTATTAAGTTGGGAGAACATTTAAATTCATTAAACAAATATTTAAATTAAGTAAATATCCTCGTTTTTTTTTCCATAATATTTATAAAGATGTTTTATTAAAAAAACAATATTCTTTATTTATATATAGTAAGAACATAATCATAACTTACTAGATCTCTGATTTAAAGCTAAAAAAAACCAGTTGTTCCACTACATCACTACCTATCTTCATTAAGTAAGCTCAGTTTATCCAAGAATTCACTTTAAACAAAAACATTTAAGCTAACTCTATTATTTTATCTCCTGTTCCTTTCTCTTTCATAATAATTCATATTTTCTTATTCAAAAAACAGTAATTCTTATTTAAAAAATAAATAAAAAATTATAAAACTCATTAGATCTAAGAGGCAAGACGGCCATTTTGTTTTACATCAACTGAAGTTCAGACCATCCAAAGATTCACTTTAATCAAAAGTTACATAAAACTCATTTGATCTCTCAATTCAAACAACCAACTTTTCCTTTTTCACCATATATCTGCCTCTCCTCACCAAAAATTTCATTTTAAAGAAAAAACAACCTTGATTAAGAAAGCCAAACATCCCAGCTTTTTTTCAAACTCCAAACTATCTAATCTTAACTAAGCGAGTTCGATTTAAACAACAATATAAAATCATTTGATCTCTGATTAAAACAACAAAACAAGCCGCCTTTTCTTCTCTACAAGGTAATTTTTGCAAGTGTGAGCTGTATTCTATAGAGGCATAACATGTATATGTAATGTATGTGAATGAGGTATTTTTTTTTTTTTTTTTTTTTCAAAAACTAGTCGTAAGCAGGCAGATTAATTGAGCTCATTGGTTTTGATATTTTTATAAAGCAATTCTTTAATTTAAGCATATATTTCACTTGTTTTCACTTTGATTCCATATAAGAATTTTAGTAAACTTTAATTTAATCTAATTATTATTATTTAAACAAAAATAAAACACAAAAGAAAAATAAAAAGTTTATAAAATATTTAAATTGACTCAAAAAATAAATAAAATCTAAGGTCCTAAAGTTTACAATAATAGCATAGGACCTTCTTTTTCAAGAAAAGAATATGGCTACATCCCTGGGGTTCCATTTTTTTGAGGAAAAGAATATGGGATAGTTTCAAATACCTTGGGTTCCATTTAAAGCAGATTTATATAGAAATCAGGATTGGTTTTGGCTGGTGGCTAAAATGAGAACATGATTAAACAGAGTTATAAATGGTTATCAAGAAAAAGAAGGCTAGTTTTGATCAAATCTATCATTATGGAAATCCCTGTCTACTGGTCTGTAGTAATATGGGTGCCCAAAGAAATTATTGCAAGAGTACCAAAGGAATTCTTGCAAGAGTAAGAAAAGCATGTAGTGGATTTTTGTGGGCTAGCTCAAAAGAGGATCATGGGAGTAATATGGGTGCCCAAAGAAATTCTTGCAAGAGTACCAAAGGAATTCTTGCAAGAGTAAGAAAAGCATGCAGTAGATTTTTGTGGGTTAGCTCAAAAGAGGATCCTGTCCCCCATTGGGTGGCATGGGAGAAAGTGGCAAGACCCCAGAGGGTAGGGTATAAAATACCTCACATCTTATGGCTAATCTCTAGCAACAAAATTTGGATGGAAGCTCCTAAGGAAGGAAAATCTGAAGATAGTGTCCATTCAACAGAGTTGTATGGCTCAGACTTTGAGGTTGTTAAACAAATCCCAGATATGGAACAAAGAAAATATTAGGGAGTTATGGCAAAAATGGTGGATGGACACCATAGAGGAAACCTTGAGAAATTGACCTCTAATAATAGCATGGGGCACATGGTTAGCCCTGAACAGGAGAAATATTAGGGAGTTATGGCAAAAATGGTGGATAGACACCATAGAGGAAATCTTGAGAAATTGACCTCTAATAATAGCATGGGGCACATGGTTAGCCCAGAACAGGAGAATTTTCAGGATCTGAACCCATCTCATGAACACTGAACACATTGAGATTGAATGTACTGCCATCTACTAAAGTATAGAGGTACCAATCCTTAAATCAAATGTTAAGGGGAATAGGGCTGAACATATAGGGGCAATATCCCTTAGGCTTATTTCTAGAGGGCCTCTGATCAACTCAATATTTGTGGATGCTTGATTGAGAGCCTCAGTAGGGCTAGGAGCAAGAAAAAAAAAACTATGCTGGATTAAAAAAAACCTTAAATCTTAAACAACATTTTAATTCTATTACCATGTGCCATATTTACTAGGAACAGAACTCAACAGCCTGCCTCCTGCCTCCTACAAACCTTAAAACTTCTTCTTTGCTAATTTACATAGCAGGGACTAAGATCAATTGAGATTTTTGGTGACTCTCAGAATGTCATCAATGGAAAGTACATGTCAAAACTATATGTTATCTCCTTTGAGAAAAAAAGCCTTAAATCTTAAACAACATTTTAATTCTATTACCATGGGCCATATTTACTAAGAACAGAACTCAGCAGCCGGCCTCCTATCTAAGGAGGGTTTGCAACATGTTATGGACAACTTGTGCATAAAAAAATAGAAAATGAAGTGATCTGTCTGTTGAATCATCCTCCCTTTGTGCCTTAAACTACATAACAGTGCCAACGGATGCTTTCGGGCTTTTGTATTTTTGTTTGATCATAATTATAGTTTTCTGGTTTATACGGATTGTCTACAGTTTTATGCAGACTATCATCCCTGTTTATGATTTTATGGAGACTATCAATAATGGAATGTTCATAAAATCAATAAATTGATTCACGTCACAGGTAAAGTAAAATTATTACATTCTATAATAATAAACATGGAAAAAGTAACAACAACATACATGGAAATTAATGCCCTCGCATGTACAACTATTAGATTGGGAGGTTCCTACTTAGATAGAGGTTTGAATTCCTTGCTTATAGCTTGAAGAAACCAATACCTCTTAAGAGCGCCCATAGCTTGAAGAAACCAATACCTCTTAACAGCGCCCATATTCTTGTTTTCTGTATTCTATATAGGTAAAAATGGTTTTCACATGGTTACCTATATTCTTGAACGATGTGAAAACCATTTTTGTTTTCTGTAAGAGGGATGGTTAGCTATATTGTTTCGGATAAATTCAGTAAAACAAATTTACATTCCCTTTCCTAATATTCATAAAAATTTCTTAGCACAGTATAAAACTATTTTTTCTTAAAACAGTATAGAACTTACCTGATCTCCGTTTTAAACAGCGGAGCGGCGAACTTCTTTCACCACCTCGCAGTCAATCTTCGCTAACATGCTCGGACGATCAGACCTTTGATCTCCCCTTCAAACAGCTGAACAACGAACTTCTTTCACCACCTCGCAGTCAATCTTCGCTAAAGATGCTTGGACGACGAAACCTTCGCTAAGGAAGATCACCGAACCCAACAGTTCGCAAAATATGGCAGGTGATTCTTAAGTAAGCGTCTGCACTTTTTGTTCGGATGGGTAAGCCTCAAAGGTATTTATATGTGTGAGCCGCGTTCCATAGCGGCCTAGGTTATTAAAAATATATATATTTTTAAAATTTGATATTGTTATTTACGAAGAGGTAGTTTTAAAGAGTTTATTTACAATTAAATATTAATAATATTTTCCATGTGTTTAGGAAGTTATGGGAGTTTTTTTGGGGGACTAAATTGAATTTGAACGGTCTCGTAAATTGAATTTGAACGGTCTGGTTAATATGATGTGTAATACTTTTCTTTCCTTATCAAAATTGAAATTTCTCTCACGTCCGTCTAATTTTTTTTTAAATCTAAAAATAAAAAAATTAAATAACTATATGAAATATTTAATTAATATCGTCTTATAAAAAAACCTTGTAAATAAATTAGATCTTTTTCGGCTCATGTTAGATCATTGTTTAAGATGGATCTATGCTATTTTAATTATTTTAGGTTTTGAAGTTTTTGTTCCTAAATTTTTTTAGATCAAGCAAAGTTTTTTTGCTACTTAAAATGTATTTTTGAATTGCAAGTATGGATTGACTCCCTGAACGCCTTGACCACTAGGATTGCAGAGAGTTCACAACTCAAACTTTGAATCTCAACCAATCCTTCCTCGATTTTGGGAAAATTTAACTGAAAAGTATACTAGAATCCTTATCACAAGTAGACTCTCGAAGTTTTCAATTAATTATTATTATTAGCCAATTTTAAAGTAATGCCAAGCAAGACACCAAATTGGTGTATGTGAATACTTATCACAAGTAGACTCCCCAGGTTTTGAATTAATTACCTCAACTCCAATACTTATCACAAGTAGACCCCCATGTTTGTGTGACAAACAATTTTGCAAAAATTCAACTGAAAAGTATATGAGAATACTTATCACAAGTGGATTCCCGACGTTTTCAATTAATTATTATTATTATTATTATTATCCAATTTTAAATTAAAGCCAAGCAAGACACCAAATTGGTGTATGAGAATACTTATCACAAGTAGATTCCCTAGGTTTTGAATTAATACCTCAACTCGAGTACTTATCACAAGTAGACTCCCCAAGTTTTGAATTAATTACCTCAACTCCAATACTTATAACAAGTAGACCAAATTGGTGTATGAGAATACATATCACAAGTAGACTCCCAGCGTTTTGAATTAATTACCACAACTCCAATACTTATCGCAAGTAGACTCCGATTAATTACCACAACTCCAATACTTATCGCAAGTAGACTCCGATTAATTACCAACTCCAATACTTATCGCAAGTAGACTCGACTCCCTAGGTTTTGAATTAATTACCTCAACTCCAATACTTATCACAAGTAGACTCCCCAAGTTTTGAATTACTTAGGCCAAGGAGTTGAATCCCCATGTTTTGAATTAATTACTTCAATACTTATCACAAGTAGACCCCCATGTTTGTGGGACAAGGGACTCACTTCAACTCCAATACTTATCACAAGTAGATCCCCAAGTTTTTGGGACAAGGGACCCACTTAGGCCAACTCCAATATTTATCACAAATAGTCTAATACCTATCAAGCAGTCCAATACTGATCACAAGTAGACTCATTACAACCATCATACATACTCTATCCCCTCTCCGTTTGAACATGTGATGTCTGAAGAGGAAACACATGCTCTTAATCATTAGGCCCACTCAAGTTGTATAATCTCTTGATCCTGAATAGAATTAATTTGATTTTAAATTGTGTTTTTTAAAAAGAGTCTTACAACATTATTGAGCACAAAGGAAACACATTCTCTTGACCATTAGGCTCACTCAAGCTGTATAATCTCTTGAATCTTAATAGAGATAATTTTATTTTAAATTGCTTATATTAAAAGTAATATTACAATATTATTGATCCTGAGAGACACTTCTAGTGCAGAGATGTTGTAATCTAATGCTTAACATTTTGACTATGTCAAATTAAAAGGAGAAATTATACCAAACTAGATCCATCCCTTTTCACTTTTCCAACCATCGCACTTAGTGCTTATTAGATATGAAGTTAAGGATCGATGTATACAAATTTATTTCTTCAATAAAAATTATTTCAAAAATTGTAATCCCCTATTTTTTGTAATAACAATTTAAATTAATGAGCTATACCTTATTTAATTGGCATCCTTATTCAATTTCTTTTCCAAATTACTTTCCCAACTAAGTTAATTGGAAAAAAATTTAATTTATTAAAAGTGAGATTAATTATTAATATTTTAATAAATAATTAATTTTTTATATTAAAATTTAGTAATATTTTCAAAGTTAGTGAGATTATTTATAAATAAGTAAACCACATCTCCCGAATTGAATGACTTTTTCATTTTTTACTAAATTTGGTGGAATCACTTCTTTGTTTTTTATTAAATTTGGTGGAATGACTTCTTTGCTTTTTATTAAATATGGTGGAAATTTTTGGAAATATTGGTTATAACTATTAAGTTTCAAAAGTTTTCGTGTTGGGTTTTTAAGTGAGCTAGATCCATTTCAATCATTGAAACAACATTCAAAAACTAATGATTTTAGATTAAAGAAAAAAATTAAAAAATCATTTTTTACTTGTTTAGACAAGTTTGATAGTTGATATAAATATTTTAAAAAATAATTATTCTAGGCATAGTCTAATCTCTAAGCGAAATGATTTTTTTCATGATATTTGTTCTCGTTAATTTTAATCAAAATTAGACAAATATTTTTAAAAACTTGAGTTTGATTTGTTTAATATACATAATTCGGGAGTTAAATATATTTTTTAATTTTATTAAATCATTTTTCTTAAAATGACTCTTAGTATAGTAGGAATATTTGGTTGAGTTCTTGAGATACTTTCTCAACATCCAATCTTCTTGTTTTGGAATTTAGTTGGATCTCACTAGCACCATAAATATGTGATGTATTGTGTGATTTGTAGAGTCTAATAGAACTTTTCCTTTGTGTGTGCATCTTTCGGTTTTTCTGCTTGGTATTAGAGTTGCTAGCTCTGGTTTTACTCTTCACGGAGGGCCCAATTAGATATGAAAGGATTTTGAAACTATGAGGTGACTGAACTCTTTAATTTCTAGCTAAGAGACAAAGCTTTATTTATAGTGGTGTAAATTAGTAGAAAACACAAAATATTTATAATGGAGAGTGGAGTGAAGCAATGATAATCATGCCATAATAAAATTGTAGGAAGCAACAGGTTTTTGTGGATCGCTCAACATGTTCTGCAATGGCTTCAACAACATACTTGGCCAGTTGACTTGACCTATGGTTCATAATGCACTATTCAGACTTTGTTGAATTGCACGGAGCATCTCCACTAGCCTCTGCTCTTTCGGTGTTGTCCTTATCATATTGCAACATGCCATTGTTTGGTGACCATGGGTTTGTGTCTTATGGAACCATGTAATAATAGTTAGACCTGCTCATAGGGAGACATTCTCTATGAGATTGAAACATGATACTATTGAGGCAAGAGCACTAGCTTTCAAAGAAAGGATAAATGGCCTGACTTTTTTTACTGAGAAATTTTGATTTATCTATTATAAAACCATCGGGAATTATTGACACCTAACCATTAGGATTGGGTGAAGAGTTGTAAATAATGTGAATACTAAATAATGGAAAATGAAGAACCATGAAGGGGTGAAGCCTAGGAGTCACTCCATCCTCTATATAACCATTAGTAATCTTAATGAATAAACAAAATTCATTTGAGGAGTTACCTCCTGACGTGTCATGGTATCAGAGCGAATCTCTATTTTTAGTTTTTTCCCTATGAAATCCCTCCTGTCTTTCTCTCTATCAACTTCATTTGGAGAGACTGTCCTCCACATTCAATGCACAATCAAATGATCTCTTTAATTATTGCAAAGATTTGAGAGTTAAACTTTGGTTGAATAACTCTCATAGAAGCTGTGCATTTGCATAGCGTGGAGGTGTTGGAATGTTGGTTAAAATATTGTGGAGAGGATTTGCAAATAGTTGGTGGGACCGTTGAAGATGGTGAGCTTCATCAAAACCTAGAGGTGTTGCATTGGATTGTAAAATTGCAATATTCATTCTGTGTTGAAGGTGTTTTATAAGTCCTTTTTTCATGACTGGAATCCATTAACATTGAATAAGTTTGAAGGTCAATGGCATATATCGTGAATGAATAAACCTTTTTGATAGTGTACATCGTCATATATAACATCACCTCTCCTTTTGTTTTTGCATCATGCATACCTCTCCCAACTTCTAGTTTTTATAACGCATGTTATGTAACTCTCCCTCAAAACTGGAAGTGCGGTCCTTGGTAACTTCTCAGTTGTGAAAATTTCCATTACATGGTATATCCTCATCGTCAACTCCCCATACTAGTTTCATATATATTATGTGTTGTGTGTCATACAATATCAGCCGCCATACCACACTCCACAAACATCCATAATCTGATTACCATACCTCTAGTTGCCTTCTCCCATCGTGCCTCTTTCTTACGCATATGCTCTAGAATACCTCTAAACTGCCTCCTCCAATATCGCACAACAAATACGTCCTCCCACACAGCTAATACCACCTCCCCTCAAAACACATCAGTGATACGTTGACTTCTCCATATAAACGGCCCCTCCACAATGCCACCCCTCCTTGAATCCACCTATTGTAAATACTATACTGTGTGGTGTCGTTGAATAATACAGGTATCCAATCCCACTCCTAGTTTTAATACATTGTGTTGTTGATACTTTATGACATTGAATAATATAGGTATCCAAATCATGGGGCCTAAACCCTCCCCTCACACAAACCCTCCCCCATACTACCTTCCCCATATACACTCTCCCTATATACACCCTCCCCATATACACTCCCACAAATAATACCTCTATTTTAATATATCATAGTGCATTTTTTCCACATATTACGAGAAGAGGTGCAATTTCTTACAATTTATTGGGAGTACACATACTTTTTTATTACAGTACACATATTTTAAAATGCATTCATTGATATCTACTGTGGGAGTGGTTCTCATTGGGAAGGATAACTATCCTGAGTGGTCTCGAAAGCTCAAACACACTCACATTTTCAATGAGTTGTGGAAAGGAGTTTGTGTAGGAGAAGGAGATAATGAACATGCAAAGCCTACCTCAGACAAGGAATTATCCATTTGGGAAAACAAGAACAAAAAGGCTTATGCACTGATTGCAGTGTGTGTAAATGAAGAGATGAGTCACCATATTTCACAATTTTCAAATGCTTTTGAAGCCTTACATAAGTGGAAGGAACTCTATGACTCGCACTCTGAACTTGAAGTTGTCCAATTAATGATTAAATTGCTCAATATTGAATTAAAAAATGATGATCCTCTTGCTTTGGCATTAGAATTGAGATCTATTATGCACGATATCAAAGTCACTAATATTGAACTAACATTCGTCTTTCAACGTTTGTCAAGGCAATTTATCCCACTTATTCAAATTATCTTGAGTCATTGCAAGCAAATGGAAACCTCAAAGAGATTACCTTTGACTCCCTTGTTAAAAAAATTTGTTGAGAGAGAGAAGGATTTTGTGAAAAAGATAGCTCTTTAATCTTCTAAAGAAGTTGTATGTCGTATGTCTTGCACGTAGAAAGAAGGACCATGCTCAAGATTCTTCTAGAGGAAGAGGTGGTTAAAGAGGAAGAGGAAGAAGAAATTCTAGAGGCAAGGGGGGCAGGCACTCTCAAGGAGAAAAATATGATCTTCATTGCATATTTTGCAATAGAGATGGATCACATGATTCATCCACATGTAAGCTGCCCTGGAACAAAATTGAGCAGGAGAGAAATCAAGCCAAAGGTAAAATCAATGACAAAGAGAAAGGTAAAGCACTTGACTCTGCTCACTATGTTGTGGAACATTGTAATATTGGAGTAATTGAAGACTTGTTTAATGCTTCACTTGCTTCTTGGAAAAATGATTGGTTGCTTGATTCAGAAGAAACTTGCCACATGACTTTTAGAAGAGAAGGACAATGTTGACAGAGTAGTATACTTTCCAGAGAAATCAAAACTCAAGCCATCAGGGTTTGGCACAATTAGGCTTCAATTTCCTGGTCTTCCGGACTTTCTTTTGATTGATGTTTTATATCTCGGAGAAACTTGTTTTCCTTGCTCCACATCTTCCAGCAAGGACACTCCATTCATATGTTTGATGGCAAGGTTGAGGTGAGAAAAGCATCAGATCACTCACTTTTCATGACGAGGATAGAAGAAGAAAGACTTTTGAAGCTGCAAGGTACCTCTTCTCATGCACAAAATTTCTCATACATTCTCATTACCATGAAGGTACATTTCCATCAAGTATTTTATGGCATGCTATATTTGGACACTTGAACTATGAAAACTTTTCTTGTTGAAGAAAAATGGTGTTACTGGTTTTCCTACAATTCCTGGGAAACTTAAGCAATGTGATGCTTTTTTTCTAGGAAAGCATAGTGAATCGTCTTTTCATGATTCACATTCCAGAGCAAATAGAAAACTTGAACTCATTCAGTTAGATTTATGTTGTCCAATGTCTATTCCTTCTACAAATGGAAATAAATATATGATGACATTTATTGGTGACTACACTAGAATATGTTGGGTTTATTTATTGAATAGCAAATCTGATGCTTTTCAAACATTCAAGAAATTTCATACATGGATTGAAGCTAATGCACAATCTCATATTGGCTCTATTCACACTAATAATGGAAAAGAATACACTTCAAATGAATTTGAAAACTACCTTCGCTAGCATGGGATCAAACATCAAACAACTGTCCATTGTAATACCCAATAGAACGAAATAGTTGAAAAAATGAATAAGAAAATCTTAAATATGGTACGTTCCATGATGTTTTTCAAGAATGTAAAATTGATGTTTTGGGTTGATGCAGTTCTAAGTGTTGTATATGTATAGAATAGATTTCCATCTAATGCTATTAGAAACAAGACTCCTTATGAAATGTGGTATGGCCACATTCCTTCGGTAAAGCATCTCAGGGTCTTTGATTCCACCTATTATGCCTTGATACCAAAGGTACAAAGAAATAAACTTGGTGCAAAGAGTCATTAATGTATCTTCTTGGGGTATTCAAATGCCTCCTAAGCATATTGTCTCTATGATTAATTTAATAAGAATTTTGTTGTATCTAGAGATGTAATCTTCCTTGAATCTTCCAAAGATGACAATGTTTTTGAGCGGTAGCTTGATTCCTTGGATAGATTCGATCATGCAAAATAATTTGAAGAATTTCATAATTGAATTCCACATCTTGAAGGGGGGATTCCTATACTAGATCAATCTTTCGAATCTTCTTATGAAGCACTCTCTCCCCCACATGAAGCTCCAACCACTGATGATACTTTGATTGATGTGATTGACAGAATTGGAAGACTAAATCTTGATTTAGTCCCAAATTAGTCAACTGAGTGGCCTAGACCATTTGAGAAAGGTCCCCCAACATGGATAACAAAGACACTTGAAATTGTTCATGCTTATGAGGTTGGAAAGACAGGAACAAGAGATTCAACCAGGCAAAATGAAGGTGATGTAGATGATTCAGATTCACCCATTGATATGGATGTTTCTTATTATTGTGAACTAAATTTGTCTACAAATTTTGAACCAACTTCCTTCAAAGAAGTTTGTTCTCATGATGAATGGAAAGAAGCAATGAAAAAGGAGTATGATGCCTTGATAAAGAATGGCACTTGGAAGCTGGTTGATCCTCCATTTGGAACCAAACCAGTTCGCTGCAAGTGGTTCTACAAGAACAAGTATAAATTTGATGGCTCACTTGACAAGCACAAACCTAGGTTTGTGGCAAAAGGTTTTTCATAGAAGGAAGGGGTCGATTATGAGGATACTTTTCCCCCCACAACAAAATGGGCTACCATCCAGACACTCTTTGCCTTGGCAGCTCAAAACGATCGGAAATTCCATCAAATGGATGTAAAAAATGCTTTATTGAATGGAGATCTAAAAGAAAATGTTTTTGTTTCCCAACCAGAAGGATTTTTTGTGAAGAGACATGAACATAAAGTATGTAAACGTGTGAAATCCTTGTATGGCCTCAAGAAAGCACTACGATCCTGGTATGAAAATTTAGCTGAGTATCTTTTGAAACTCAACTTCAAACATTATGATATTGATGATTCAACTTTGTTTGTTAAGGAATTTGTCAAAACAATTGTATATCTTGCGGTATATGTAGATGATATTTTGATGATAGGGAACCATGCGAGATACATTGCATCCATAAAGAATGAATTGATGAGTGGTTTTGAAATGATTTACTTGGGCTATGTTCACTACTATATTGGTCTTGAAGTCACTCAATATCTGAGGTATATATTCCTCTCTCAAACTAAGTACATTGGAGATTTGCTAGACAATTTTGGCATGGCTAAGTGCAATCCTTTGACTTCTCCAATGGAACATAACTTAAAGCTCACAAACATTGAAGGAAAAGAATTTGAGGAAACAACAAGGTATTGACAACTTGTAGGAAGTCTCAACTACTAACTACTACCATATTAAGTATTTAATTTGTTGTTGGAATCCTGTCCAGTTTTATGAAAAATCATTGTGAGGAACATTGGCATGCTGCAAAAATAGTTCTAAAACACTTGAAGTGAACCCAAGACTTTGGACTCAATATACACATGTGGGCAACTTTATATTGATTGTATACTCTAATTTAAACTTTGATAGAGAAAAGAAACTGGGGTATCTAATTTAGGTTATGCTATGAGTCTTGGATCAAGAGTTGTATCCTGGAGATCACACAAACAATCAGTTCCAACAGATTCCACAAAAGAGGAAGAATATGTGGCAGTTGTTGAGGCAACAAAATAAATTGTGTGGCTCCAGAATATTCTGGAATATTTTCAGGTAAAACAAGTACATTGAACTCCACTCATGATTGAAAACACCTCTCCAATAAAGTTGGACAAGAGCCCAAAGTTCCATGATCGAACAAAGCACATCAATACAAAATACCATTTGATTTGACATCATGTTGAGGCCAAGACAATCCATCTACACCATTGGTCCAATAATGAGTAGATTTCAAACATCTTCACTAAAGCGCTTCAAAAAGAAAAGTTTGGAAGATTCATAACAATGCTTGGACTCACCAACATCCCTTGGGATTAAGGGGGGGAATGTTGACACATAATCATTGGGATTGGGTGAATATTTGTAAATAATGTAAATAGTAAATAATGGAAAATGAAGAGTCATCGGGAGGTGAAGCCCAAGAGTCACTCCCTCCTGTATATAACCATAATTAATCCTAATGAATAAATATAATTCAATTGAGGATTACCTCCTGGCCTCTTTGGAATCACCTACTACAACATCTCCATCTTAATTGTGATGCTTGTCGTAGAAAGCATGTGTCCAATTTTTAGTTTCTAGGATCGTGTCATCAAAACTAACTTTGCGGAACGTTGAATATTTGGGTTATGGTTTAATAAAGTTGGTTGCGAGGCCTTCCAAATTTGGTCCATCACCAATAGTAATGTAAATAGGGGAAGATGGATCAATCATTGGCATACACTCCCCATTCACTATGTTGTAGGCAATATTTGATACATGTTTCGTAAACCCAATTGTCTGATCACTCTCCAAATTTTTTGAGGTTAGATTAAAACAAGAACCAATCGAACTTATAAATAAATTGAAAATTTGGAATACTTTAGAACTTAGATATGAATAGGTCACTTCTCCCAAGAATATTTACAATGAATCATTTGTTGAGTGCCACATTATGATCTCAACCATTTTTGCTCTTTCATTCAACCAAGAAGTGGACCTAGTAATTAGACCTATTAGCCAAGGAGTGGAGCCAATTGTGAGATCTCACAAATGTCATAAGAAGTAGAGCTCAGTTAATAATTTTGCAGTAACTATTTTTTAAAATATGGAGCAAATAGTGATTGAGAAATTTAATGTGTCAAACATCTATACCTGGAAGGTTAAATTCCAAATGAATTTGATGCAGAAACATTTATGGAGATTAGTAAAAGGAAAAGAACCAACACCCCAAGATCCAAAAAAATTAGCTAGTTGGCTGAAAATAGAAGAGAAAACTAAATATTTTATATGCTTCTCTTTGTCAGACTCACAACTTCATCTTATAGACCTAGAAAAATCCTCTGCACAAATATGGGAAAAGCTAAGCCAAATTTTTGGGGAAAAGGTTGTCAATGAAAAATTCACCTTGAAGTTATAGTTATTGAAATTTAAGATGCATGAGGAGGTATCATTGTCTACACATATAAATGATTTAAAATCACTCATAATATAGTCAGGGGAAACTGGAATGAAAATAGAAGATGAAGATGCTAAGGCTATTCTGTTAAACAATTTACCTTCTAATTATGATAATGTTATTTTTACCCTAAGTCAAATTTCTTCCAAATCATTAGATGAAATGGTAGAGACTCACTTAGCAGAAGAAAAGAAAATAAAAATAGGTGATGCAGAGAACAACTCACAACCTCATATGGCACTATTCTCTAGGGACAAGGTCCATAAAAACAAGAATTCATTGAAATGTTTTTGTTGCCAAAAACATGGACACACAACATTGAATTGTATGAACCATGCCAAAGATATCTTAAATGGAAAGTCAAAAGAATATGCTAACACATCTACTTTTGAAGACTTGCTAGAAGAAAAATTTGAGGACTTCTCGTATTATGATAGTGATGATGAGTTAATGCAGATCCTCTCGTACTCTTTTAAGCTATTAGTTATGTATGTTGTAAGTTATATTTGGTGAAAAACCAATTAATGAAAAAATTTGCATAATTTGAATAAGTTTTTCTTGGCATTTGGAAACCTTTGAACACATCACTAGTTTGGTTGTGTTTACACTATTATGGTTTGTTGTTTGTGGCACTTGAAAACCCCTGAGCAATGGCTACAAATAACAATATGAGATGCATGTATGTGGAATGGGTCAAGTTGTTTGATCAATTTTTTAACACACTTAATATTCAGACTATCTTCCTAGCAACTGATGTATATTCAAAAGCAAAATATCTCAGAGATGGTGAAAGGATGGTTCATTACTTGAAAACTCTTAGCGTGGAAGCCCTGATGATGCGAGTTGTCAATATTTTTGATCTTTCAAAGTTTGTCAATGATGGTCTAAGGACATCATGTTTTAAATGGATTTCAAGTGACAATTCAAAGTAGTGGATGAAGAAAGAGTGGTGTTCGTGAGATTCCATAATAGACGTGATTGTTGATGAAGATCAGTGAGATAGAGACCAATTATATTGTTGTAATATATGTGCTTTATATATGTGGTTTATTTAATAATGTAAGTGTTAAAGGGGGACTTGAAACTAACTCTTACAATAGTAGGTAGATTTGGTTGAGATAATTCCTCAACAACCAATCTTCTTGTTTTGGAATCAGTTGAATCTCACTGGCAGCATAAATATGTGATGTATCGATGTGATGTGTAGAGTGTAATAGAACTTTTCTTTTGTGTGTTGATCTCTATTTTTCTTGACCTCGAAATGCCCAACAGACTAGCTGTAGTGTGCTTCACAAATCATCTTGGCACGCTCGATTGAGGGAGCACAAAGGTGTCCTAGGTGGCATAAAAGGGCATCCTAGACATGAAAATATAGAACTTGCTGACCCTATAAGAGCGTCTAGTATGTGTGGCTGAATTCTGGGCCACTTTTGTAGAGAAGTGGCCAATCAAAACTCTCATGCCCATAAGAGTGGATCACTATGGCTAATGCCATGATCAGTGGTCTACTGAGGCAGTATGCAACATTATTGGTGCTACCCTTCTTATACTTGATACTCAAATGGAACTATCACAGGTATGTGGACGACTTCTGATGGTGATCATTTTGCAACTTTCCTTATGTTTGTATGAACTCCAACAGTCAGTAGTCTATGTGGATGATCGTTTCCTTCCCCAAAATGTAATTATTCCATTGCCGGTAGGCCTTCATAATGGAATACATTTCATTGTCAAAAGTGGGATACATCCAGACTGTGTCTAAAATTTTCTCACTATGATATGCCACTGGATGCCCCTATTGAGTTGCCCTAATAGCATAGTTAGAGGCATATTTCATGATCTCAAATGGTTGTTGCAAGTCTGGTAATGTGAGCACTGGTACAGAGCAGAGGCGATGTTTCAACTCTACGAATTCCTTCTATTGATATTTCAACCAAAAGAAATTTTCTTTTGCTCTCCCTTGGTGACTTGACTCGAGGGCCAAGTGATATGAGAGAACCCCAACATGAACCTGCAGTAGAAATTGGGTAGACCTAGAAAGTTGAGGAGCTTTGTCAGAGTGGTTGGGGCTTCCAATCCTGAATGACTTGGATCCTGGTTGGATCCACATGCACCCCTTGTTCATCAATAATGTATCCCAGATACTAAACCTAGGTCATGCCAAAAGTGAACTTCTCCAAATTGGCTCACAACTTGTGTTGCTGCAGTGTTTGGAGAACCTATCGGATGTTGTGGAGGTGTTCTTCCCAACTCTGTCTGAAGATCAGGATGTCATCCAAGTATACCACTACAAATGAGCTGGTGAATGGTTGCAATATGTCATCCATCAGCCCCATGAAGGTTACATGAGCATTCATCAACCCAAAATGCATAACCAACTATTTGAAAAGGCCCTCCTTATCTTTGAAGGCAGACTTCCACACATTAGAGGGTTTTATTGGTACTTGGTGATATCTGGACTTCAAGTTGATCTTTCTGAAATATTTCCCCCCCATGAGTTGGTCTAGAAGATCATCAATCTATGGGATTCGATACCTATTCTTGAAAATGATCTTTTTCGGCAGCCCATAGTTAATACAGAGTCTCCAAGCCCCATCCTTCTTTTGTACCAACATGATTGAGCTCCCACAATGCGATGAACTCAGTCTGATGTGACCTTTCTACAACAACTCCTAAATCTACCTCTTGATTTCTTCATTCTATAGAATGGAGCACTAATAGATTGGTCAATTGGCCAATGACACACCTCAGGTCAGGTTGATGAGTGCTTAACCTAACATAGAAGAGGCATCCCTCCGAGGGAGGAGAATATGTCCTCGTACTCATCCACGACCTTTTCCATCTATTGTTGTCTTACAGAGGGGCCCTATCTATAGGTCGTGGCCAACATATTCTTCTTTCTCTAAGGGTGTATAATTAGGAAAACAAATTTCCATGTTTTGGAGATGAGCTTACTCCATCAATTTGCAGTAACTAAAGATACGGTGGTAGGCAGTGCCACCAACGGTATCCTGTACAACTCATTTCCCAAGGTAAAAATAATAACACGAGGCCTTGACTGTTATAGAACATGTCCATTCCACAAGTATGGTTGGCCTAATAATACATCAAAAACATTAATGTGAGCAATGTCACATAATAACTCATCTGTGAAGGGCTTAATGATATATGGAAGGTGACACTGTTGGCTCACGCAAAGATCTCATCCTTGATGAAGCCACCTGATGGTGTACAACTATGGGTGTGTTGTGGTCAATAAGCCCAATTGCTTCATGACCTCTACTAGAATGAGGTTCTTTTGGCTCCCACTGTTGACATTGAACTACAGAGGGGAACCATCTACCCACATTTGGGAGGGGGAGAGGCACTCCTCCTCTTCTGGATCTTTAGGTTCCTCCTTTTGGATATTCATGGTGGAAACAATTTCACTAGGCTAAACATCGATAATTTACTTACCTTTTTCATTCCCCTTGTCGGGTTCTGACTCAAAGTTAGAACATGCATCTGATTTTGAAGCATTTAACTCAGCCACTAGTGACTACTTGGCCCGACAGTCACTTGTGTTTTGAGTGGTGCTGTTATGGAACTCACATCACTTTCTAGTGTCCTTCTTTGGCTTCATGATGTTGTTCTTTACTTTCAGCTTTGATGGGTTGTCCTGGGGCGCCCCACCTTGGCTTTGTCCTTTGTTTTGCAGTTTGGGGGTATGTTTCCCTTACTTCAGATTCATAGATCCAAAGTCTCGCTTCTTTTGTTTAAACTTTTGTTCGATCTTGATGGCATATCAATACGCTGTGTCGAGCGAGGAGATGTCCAGGAACTCCATCTTGTCCTAGATTTACCTATGTAGGCATTTTCAATACTTGAGTACCAAATGTTTCTTAGAATCGTTAATACCTAAATTCATGTGAAGGGTATGAAAAACATTGGTAAACTCTGGCACATCTTGGTCCCTTCCCTACTTCATCATGGTCCACTTTATATATTTATCCTCATAGCTCCCGAAAGGGTAGTACTATCCATGATGGTGTCTCAGAATTAATTCCAAGTGGGTTCAGCTGAAAATAGTGAGGTCATACTTTCATCCCTTTGTTCACAATAGGTTTCCCACCAATCCTTCACGTGGGGGGTAGCTTTGAGAAAAAAAAAAGTAATCTTTTCCCAATTGGAAAAATCATGAATAGAAAAATATCCTTCTAGAATATTTAACCATTTATCTACAACATATGCATCTATTTGGCCCTCAAACATGGGAATGTAAAAGTTTACTTGTGCCTTAAAAGGAGTGGAGCCTCTAGAGTGGTTGTTGGATGTGGATGTGCCACCAGTGGGCAATTGTTGAAGGATCTAGGCAAAGTTGTCCATCATCACATTCCTTTGTTTCTTGAAGGCCTCCTTAAGCAATATTTTAATAGAATCTCCTATTGTATAAAATCTATGTAGGGTGACTTGATAATGCAATATAAATCAAAGAAAAATACTATAACCTACTTCTACTATCAATTTACGGAAGCTTAAAGATCGAGCTAAACAATATAACCAGAAGAAGAAGAATCAATGGCACAATACACATGAAAATACTTTGGGCAAAGCCTCAGCTAAAAACTCCACACTATTGTATTATCATACATGGTGGAAATACATAGGAATTATAGAAACCTTGAGCTCTCACAGCTAGCCATATCTCAGTACAATCCTTACAGATGCTCATAGGAACTCTTGGCTTCTCTCTAGTCTTCCTCTCTACCCTCCACGCTCCTATTTCCTTGCGTTGTTCCTTGTGGATGATCCTCCTATTACCAAGTGGATAACCTCCTTCAAAAATATGCAATATTCAAGGATAAATGCTTAACTGCATGCATGATTTTTCTCCATGAGAATACACATGCAACTAATAGTACACTGTCCTTGAACATTTATCTTAACTAGGTCTTTCTTGGAATAGACATGCATGAGTTTTTGATGAGGGAATCTTCAATTAACTGGAGTAGCACTAGCTAAGTGAATTAATGCATCCATTGATTGTTAACTCACTATTAGTTTCTCAAATAGTTTGGAACTAATTTAACTAGACTTAACTCAATAAACTGAGTTAACTAATTATAACTCAAATATAACTCAATCTTATCTCCTTAGTTTAAGGGATAACTCTTTCATGACTTCAAAAAGACTTCTAACTTGAATTTTTCCAACTAATTGATTTAAAATTAATTAATTAATTATTTCCAAGTAGCTGTTAAGACTAAATTTGATTTTAATTCACAATTTAATTCAAGGACAAATTAAATTGGAATATTCTTGTTGCCATATTTCAACACTCCCCCTAAACAAGAAAGGGATTATCTGTCACCCTGATCCTGTCTCTATGGAACTCGAATTTACACTTTGACAATGCCTTTGTCAAAATGTCAGCATCTTGCTCCTCAGTCAAATATACTGCAGCAACGTGATCCTCCTAGCTACACAGTCTCTGAGATGATGATACTAGATGTCGATGTGCTTGGACCTATCATGAAATACTAGATTCTCAAAGAGTTTGATAAAACTCTGATTATCGCAATAGATCATAGTTGGATCCATCCTGTAATCAAACAAACCAACTAGGATTTTCCACATCTAGATGGCCTCACATGTTGCTTGACTTGTAGCCATGTATTTTTCCTCTACCGAGCTGAGTGCAACCTACCTCTATTTCCTGCTATACTAAGAAACTGCCACTGACCCAAGGTTGAAAATCCCTCCTGATGTGCTCTTCCAATCTGATGGACTCCCTACCCAATCAACATAAGTGAAACCCTGTAGCTTCACTCCCTCTATCCATCTGTACCATAATCCATACTGAGATGTGCCTCTGAGGTATCTCAACACATGCTTTTTCGCTTTCCATAACATCTTGGTAGGTTGAACCATTGCTTGACTCAATTGGTTCACTACATAGCTCAAATCTGGTCATGTGTTCAGTAAGTACATCAGTGAACCCACAAGCTGCCTGTACACAGTAGCCTCTACCACCTCTCTTCAAGTAGCAACCTCCTTCCTCCAGTTACCTACTAGAGGAGTCTGCATGGGCTTGCACTTCTCCATGTGCAATATCCTCAGTAGCTCATTGGCATAATTTCCCTGAGACACAAACAACTCCCCATCCTTCTGCCACACTTCCATGCCAAGGAAGTAATGCATGAGACCCATGTCTTTCATCTCGAATTCTCTTGAAAGGTCCTCCTTGCAAGACACAATTAAATTATCATCACTAGTCAATAGAGATCATCAACATAAAGTACGATGATCAAAAACTTACATTTCGCCACAATGTGGTATAGGTTCGCATCTGCTTCACTCTTTGTGAAGCCCAACCTGGTGAAGTTATTGTTTATCCTAGTGTACCAAGCATGAGATGTTTGCTTTAGCTCGTACAATGCTCTTGTGAGTCGGCACACATGCGACTCATGATCGAAGGTCTTAAAACCTTCCAACTACTCTATGCACACCTCTTCCTCAATCTAGCCATTGGGGAATCCAGTCTTCACATCCATCTGATGGATTTTCCAACCCATCTGTAATAATAGTGCCAACATAGATCTAATAGATGAGTACCTTGTGACAAGAGAAAAAGTCTCATCATAGTCAATCCCGTTGACCTGTGAAAAGCCACATGCAAAAAATATTGCTTTATGCTTCTCCACACTACCATCAGAAACTTGATTTACCTTGTAAAGCCAATGGGAACTCACAACTAACTTGTTCTTCTGTCTCAAAACCATGTCGCAAACACTGTTATGAACTATGGAGTCATACTCCTCCACCATTGCATCAACCCAAATTGGTTACTGTACTACCTCCTCAAAGGAAGATGGCTCAGTCTCAACACATTCCCCAGCAAGGGCCATGTATCCAGTGTACCTCTCAGGTGACCTCCTCTATCTTCTCTAAGAAGATGGCACTCCCACATTCTCTTTCGCATCCTCCAACAATATGTCATCTTCTCTTATGTGCTTCCATCCATCTCTTGAAGACTCTGCTTGAGTGGATGTCTCCACTCCTGGAACCTCTACATGTGGTTGCTTCGCATCAGTCTGAGGCTCCTCCTCCTTAGGAACCAACAGTTCCTCCACAACCTATAGTTGAAGCTCCATCTCAAGGGAAACTCACATGGCCTTTTACTGATCAAACTTGAGATCTTTGTGAACCACTGTCCTTCGACTAGTAGGCAAGTACACCCAATAGTTGTGAGGTGTATCAGTGTAACCCACAAATATCCCCAACTTTTTTGTCAACTCAAGATTCTTCTGTGCATCCTTTGTCACATGGAAATATACCGATGAGCCGAATATCTTGAAGTGACCCACATCTGGTCTCTTACCAGAGAAAGCTTCCTATAGTGTCTTCATCCCAAGTATGTGATGCGGGCTTCTATTCTACAAATATACCGTTGTGTTGCATGCCTAATCCCACAAACGAAGTGGTAGGCCTTGGTCATGCAGCATTACCCATGTTGCCGCTACAATAGTTATGTTCTTCCTCTCGGCCAACCCATTCTGCTGTGTGTTATGAGGTGCCGTCAATTCTCATTTAATTCCTTTCACTGCACAGAAGTCCTTAAAATCTTGAGAGACATATTCTCCACTGTTGTCACTTCTCAAGAACTTGATATTCTTCCCTGACTCTTTGGTCCTTCTTCTGCATGAAATAAATCTAACATTTATGAGAATAGTCATCAATGAAAATCACATAATACCTTTGCTTTTCTATGGATGCTGTCGAGAATAGTCCACACAAATCAGTAGGAACTTGCTCTAAGATAGCCTCCACACGACTGTCTCGATCATGAAAAGAAGAATTGGTGTATTTTCCCAAGGCACAACCTTTGCATGTGTCAACTTGCTCAAGTTTATCTTTGGGAAATCCTGTAGATATCTGCTGCATTATCTTCAAAGCTCCATGATGTAAATGGCCCAACCGCCTGTGCCAATACTCGCCAGTGTCTTGGCTTTGCACCAATTATACTTTCACACTCAATGTTGCACAATCATCTACCTCTAGTTTATAGAGATTCTTCACTCAAATCCCTATCCTCTTGGTCTGACCTGTGGCTTTGTGTCTTAGGAACACCTTTCCTTTACTGAAGACAACATCATAGCCTTTGTCCTCCAACATCATGACTAATACCAAGTTCTTCCTTAGTCCAAGCACATACATCACATCTATTAAGGTGAGAGGAGCTCCATTCTCCCTCTGAAAAGTAATCGTGCTCATTATCCTTAAGGATTGCGGAGTTTTGAATGAGTTTGTCCACTTGGTAACAACAAGATCATCCAAAAGGAATAGTACAAGGAAATAGGAGCTTGAAGGGCAAAGAGGAAGTTTGGCGAGAAGCCAAGATTGCCTGTGAGAATTTGTGAGGATTGTACTGAGAATTGGCTAGCTGTGAGAGCTAAGGCTTTGTATAATTCCTATGTATTTCCGCCATGTATGATAATACAATAGTGTGGGGTTTTTAGCTGAGGCTTTCCCCAAAGTATTTTCATGTGTATTATGCCATTGATTCTTCTTCTTTTGGTTATATTGTTCAGCTCAATATTTAAGCTTCGACAAATTGATAGTAGAAGTAGGTTATAGTATTCTACTTTGATTTATATTGCATTATCAATTTAACCTACACATATTTTATACAATTGTTCCCTCGTCTTTCTTGTCTTCCCCCATGGGTGTCTGTCAGGCTTTGAGAGGTTGATCTTGCAAAGGTTCAACCAGATCAAGCCCTAACTCCTTATATCACGACCTCATTAGGGACATGCAAAGAAAAACAAAGAAAGAATAGACTTGTCTGATACCATTGATTCGGACTTAAATAGGCTCACAAAAAATTATATATACAACCATAATTACAAGTATGCAACAGAAATAAAACATCATTTTATTAATATCAAATACTGAAATATACTTACAAAGTGAATAGAAATAATACTAGCTCGAGCGATGGTAGCTTATCTCTGAGAAGAGATATGGTGGCTACATGCCTATGAACTATGTTACAATGAGGCTCGAAGGACTATTTATTATTAAGAAACAATGGAAAACCCTAAACATCCAAAAAGCTAACCCTAAACATCTTCGTTTGATGTGCACAATACCTCATTAGAGATATATCCAAGGAGTATAACTTTTAAATGGAAAACATGGGTTGATGGCCCATGATAAAGCCCCAAATTTCCCAAAAAACCATCGTTTAGGGCCTTAAAATGGCTCTGGAAGTTCAAGACATGAAAAATGGGAAAAAATAGTGAATTGTGCTACAGATAAGGAAACTAAAAAAATGAAAGAAAAATGGTGGGGTTCCAAGTGGAATATGCGGGTGGCCACCAATATCCACTTCGATCATGCACTCTTGTCACTAAGGTTGTTGCATCAAGCACAATATGTCTTATGCATTATGGATAATCTGCATTGTGTCACTAAGTGTCCATGTGTGATCATAGTCAATTCCTACCAATGTTTACATATGTTTCATTGATCTCACACTTATCCATTTTACCGAGCAACCTAGACCCATCTAGCTTCCCGGAACTGTGTGCTTTGCTTTTGCAACCATCAAGTTTCCTACCTTTCCTACTAAAACCCCGCAATGCGTAGAGGCACCAACCTCCCTTGCTTGAGGGAACCCTGCAGCCTGCAAAAACTCCAACCAACGCTTCTTTGCAAAAATGAACAAAGAAGTCAAGCAGGAAGCACTAGTCTCCAGAAATGTGCAAAACAATATAGAAGCACTACACTCAGAAATTGTGCAGAGGTGTTATCCCAGGACCCCCATCCCACAACAACATCCTATTCCTGAAAATTGTGCAATCTTGTCCAAGCTGCCCCATTTATATTGGATACAAAAATTGCGTAGATGGGTCTCCGAGGGCCTCATTCCGACAGTAGTCACTGTCCATTGAAATTGCGTAGATCTACCTCTTAGTGACTACAGGAAAATGTGACATGGTGAAATCGCTTCCAAGGAGTTGAGGAGAAGGACCAAGGAATCAAATAATGGAAAATATCAAAACTACATGCAAACTCTGTCGAATGCATGATCATCTTAAGGGTAAGAATGGTAGGTAAAGAACACCATTCGAACTACACCTCTTACTTGATTTTGCAGGAGGACTTTTCAATGTCATATCATCATATCCTTAGTAACATGCATGTGTGCAAACACGAAAGGTAATTGTATGTGTTTCTTCTAAACGTCTTGCCTCCTTTTCACTTGTTCGACCAACTATTGTCTTTGGCATGCAAATTGCTATGTCATGCTTGCGTCCTTCCTCTAGTGATTTTGAAGGTGTTTGAGTTGTGTTTGGTATGTAAAACATTTTTGAACTCACACATGATGTTTTCATCATGGTCATATGAATGTCTATCTCAAGGGTCGCAATTGTCACTCGCACCCATCGGTCAGTTACACTGCGTGTATTTTGTCTTGATGATTTGAGGTGTCTTCTCATCGAGTCATGTTGGGTGTGTGTTTGCAAGGTCATGCATGCACAAGTTCACTCACTCACACACTTATTCATTTTGCTGAAACTCTGTTGAATGGACCTCCCTCCAACAATTGGACCTTCACTGAGATGAACTACATAGTATGAACTCTCAGTGAACATATATTATTGCCCAAATTTGTGCATAGCTTTAGGTTGCTTCCTGCGAAGTCTATATTGTGCAATCTTGAAGTCGACTTGAATAAATGTCACCTAGAACAATGCAAAATTTTCTCTTCAAGCCATATCAATATACGCTAACCACAAGGAACACCATCAAGCCTCTAGCTGGTCAACTGGAGAGTTTGACTGGGTAGTGACCCCGGGACACACTCTTGCAAAAAAATTGCGTAGAAGCTACCAATCATGCCTGCTTCTGCTAACTAAAGAAACTACGTAGGCATGCCAAGAATATATCCATTTCTTGTCACTGCACTTCCCTAAAGAATTCACATTGTTTCCAAATAGTCACTTTGTTAGCCGACCTGCTACTTCTCTTGAAAGCTACACAATTTTCATGATAAATCTCCCAACTTCCCAACATCTTACTCAGCTTAGAAACTACGCAAGGATTTCCATCAAGCTTTCCTCCTAGCTTTACGTAGGTTTGCTAGTAGCCTCCCACAACCTGCTACTAGCTCCATAGAAAAATTGCACCATATTTACTGGAGAAATTGTGTATTTTTCACTACTGGTATCCGTCTACTACCTGCACTGTCTCCTTGAAAAGATTGCGTAGATCTACTGCCCATCCAAGACAAATCCCACAGACAATCACTGTTGATAGGGAATAGCCATCTTAGCCTCCTAGTGACCTCTGCTCAATTTTCATGGATAGTGATGGAGCTCGAATCCCAACCTAAAATGTGCTTTGCACAATTTTAGAGCCTTTTCCTCTCTCCAAGTCACCTTCATTGCAAAAAATAGTGTATCATGGTATACTAGGAGATTTCTAGATTTTACATTATCTCACCATGAGTGATTGTAGATATAGGTACATGGATGAGACATGGCACGATGATGAATGAGATGAATAGGGAGTGCATGCAAGGAGACTTGTTCACGAATGGATGAACATATGGAGCAAGCTAAAGTACAAGAGAAGGAGAGACATGCACGTGAAAAATCAAGCAAACACCAACACCATCGAAGACTTCGCACACCTTGCCATGCAGAGGTGAAGCTATGATACATCAAGAGCACATTCATCACTTAGAAAAACGACAACTCGACATGCACACTAGCAACAACATTAACATTCCATCTTTTTCGTGTCAAGTCATGTCATGAGTCATCTCGACCACATCACTATTATGGACCACACTTTTGTAATCAATGTAATGTAACATGGAATTCCAAGGGACCCACATGTAAATTTGAAGAGTCATGTAATTCAAACAATCGTGAGGGAAGTTGAACAATCACAAGGGTCAGTTTTACTCTTGGCTATAAATACCCCTCATTTGCACATGAAAAGTACTTTTCACCTTGGTTCCTTTGACATAGTCTTGAGAGTTTGCAATATTTTCTTCATTAGGGGATTTTTGAGCTCTAAAATGGGCCTCCTAAGAAAGATGTACAAACCAAATAAACATTATAAGTACCAATAGGATTAAATATGACGATGTCAACCATGGGGGATGATTCACCATTTTTGGAGTAAAAAAATAAAAATAATAAAAATTAATAAAATAATAAAATTATTTTTTCAACTCACCTTCAGCTTATCTCCTTAAGGTTTTACTCAAATTTTGAGTGAGAGTACTCATTGGATGAAAAATTTAATTCCTCATCCAAAGAGTTCCCATGTTGCATACTTTCAATGGACACTGCTACATGAAAAGTGAGAAATACATGCAAAACGTGATTGCAATCACATTTTCACGCATTTCTCATTTTTTTTGTAATAGGGTCCATCGAAAGTATGCAACATGGGTACTCCTTGGATGGGGAATCAAATTATGCATCCAACGAGTGTTTCTGATCAAAATTTGTGTAAACCCATAGGGAGATAGGTTGAAATTATGAGTTGAAAAAATAGATTTTTGTTTTTCCCTCTAAAATTTATTGATTTCATCTAATATTATTTTTTTATTTCCGCTATTGTTTTATAATTTCCTTAGGAGAACCATTTTAGACCTCAAAAATCCCCTAATGTAAGGAGCGACTAGTGGCTTCAATGCCCCACCATCAGGGTTAGTGATGTAATGGTGTACAGATGTGTCTTGGAACTTTCACTTAATTCAGAAGCTTGTTAATAGTCTAGAACATTTCCACACGTATTTTGTTCATTTGTAAGGCTATTCTTTGGACGCTTGTAATGCATGTTGCTTTAACTTATATTAAGATAGTTGAACTACTAGCATGTACAACACCCAGTGGAATAGTTCACACAAGTGTGATGGTATTTATAAAATTTTTACAAGAATGATTCAAAGAATCAAACCACATTCCATCCACGGATTTAAGCCCCAAAAGGCTTTGGCCCTAAGTCCCTAGGCCCCAATCATTCAGTTTCCACCTAAGCCCCCAGGGCTAATATTATTGAAAGGTTTTGATCCCGCGTATTATCAAGTGATATACCACATAAAAGTTCTGATTTTGTTAGGCTATGATATATGGGTCTACAATTTCACCCTCTTGTCAGAGATCTTAAAATACCAAAGAAAATCATCACAAGGGACTATGGTAGAGGGGGGAAAAGGAGATTGGCATTCACAGTTTTATAGATTCTATTCAGCTTAATACCTCTCATCTCTGAGCTCTGATACACTTGTATGATTGTTTCACAGGGTGGGATTGGTTCTGATAAATTGTTAAAGAAAGCAAAAGGTGACAAATGAGTTGGTAGTTGCGCTCAGAAATGGTAAGCACAGGTCATCGCTCTTGGCTTTGTAAAGGGAAGAATTAAAGCTATTGAGACCAAAAGTGACAGGGAACTATCCAAGAGTGTATGAAGCATAATGTAGTAGAAACACGGTTAGACCAAATGTCATAAAATTAAGTGCCATGAAGATATTTTTACAATCATCATTCAGTTTTCAGAGGTTTTGTTATTCAGTTGTTTTGTTAGTATGTTATTATATTTTATTTTAAAGAAAACATATTTCTGTTGTAATAATTTGAGGTGATAGAGCCTACACACTGAGACATCTAGTCAAGAAGAAAATTGGATGCTTAGGCCAGAGATATTTTTGTAACTGATTTTCAATATCTCCCTCTCCTTATAAAAGGAGGGAAGAAACACTTAAGAAAGGTTTAGAATTTTTGGGAAAGACCTCTCTTACGAGATATTTTCCTATTTTCCTAAAGGTCTGTATGAAGCTTGTTGTATGTTTCTTATCTTCAAGAGATTAATACAAAGATCCAGGTGATTGTAACTTATTAGATTTGTAGTATGTTCTTCTCTCTTTGTATTATCATAGGTTTTTAAAATTCTTCACAGATTGCATGTCAAGTAGCAGCTAGCTATATTTCCTTTCAGATATAGATCCATTTAAATGAAAACGTTGATGGATAATTCTTGTTTCATGGTGGAAATCAAGTCTATAAAAGGTTCTCGATGCATCTTAGCATTTCACAACACTTTTTCTCACTCGCTTCTCTATAAGTCTTGATATATAGAATTCAAAGACCTATAGATTTATATGATGGACTCCTCTTCTACTATCCTCTCCCATTAATATGTTTTGACAATGAAATATTTGCGCATTCCTAATTTGATTTGGCCACATTAACTTGAAGATTATTTCTTGAGTGCTCAAGTGTACAAGCTACTTCATATATTGTACCTTTATGAATGGTTCTTAATCAAACCCAGTTACATTATTTGTGACAAACTAAATTGCTAAAATTATTTAATATAAATCTGTGAAGTACTTTTTAAGATGCCATAAGCACTGGTCTCCTCGTTCAATCTAAGGCTATCTCTAGGAATATTTCATATCGCCTGAAGCATTGGTACGACAAGTTCTAGAAAAAGTGACATCATATTTCTGGCACCATTTCCATGGAATGGATTAGAAAAAATTTCCCCTCGGTATGACCAATATCTATATTCCCTTTGTCAGGTGAGCAAGGAAAGTGTGGGTTTAAGGTCCCTAACCTTGGAGACTCCACTAGCTAAATTCATTTATAAACACATTGGCAAATCCACTGGATGAATTCATTTATAAACACATTAGCGAGTCCACTGGATCAATTCATTTATAAACATGTTGGCGACTCTAGTGCCTGTAACTTTATTTGATCATTTTGGCTTATAATTGGCCCCATATCCACTTAGATACCTATTAGAAAAGAAATTTCATCTTTATCTAACCCAAAAAGAATAATATTCAGAAGAGTTTTGAAAGAAAAGACTCCAAATACTAATGCTATTGTCTCTTCATTTCTTGAAACCTCATCATCTAGTTCACAAAAGGCCATAATCCATTGCTATTAATTTCCTCCTATAGTTCTAGTATATCCTCCCAAAAGTTGTCAGTTACTTAGTTCTGCCTCTCTAGAGGTCAAAGAAGAAGTTGAGGATATAAAAGATAAACTCTAGAGCAGTCAACCCATAGTATGAATAGTTTCTCATTCCACTATCAGCCAGCTATCTTATCATTGGTTACACCTCAGGCTCATCAGTAACTCAAGCACCACCACCTCTGATCCAATTGGTTGTCCCAGATTTCTTGCTAAAAAAGTATACTCCCCTAAACCTTCCTCAACCCTTAAATGTTATGCCACTAGACTATCTCAAAGCTCCTACTCTAGGTATAATGAAGAAGTTGACATAACAGTGCAGAGACATATAGAAATTTTGTGTGCCTTTATAGAAAGTATAAATGTTGAGCACCAGGATGTAGTGTTGAGGATTTTCATCCAGTCTTTGGATGGGGAAGTCAGGAAATGGTTGAAATCATTTCCAAATTCTACCATTAAAACTTAGGAAGAAGTGGAGAACTCCTTTATGTTGAGATTGCAACAAGATGATGGAGCTTAGAGAAAAGAGTCGCCTTCACTAAGTGGGCCCGCAGGCTATTTTTGGTGCAAGTCTATTTTTAGACTATGTCTATTTTTAGACATATGGATCATGTCTATGGATTGCAGGTTGCTGTTTATGGATGATTGATCAAGTTGGGAAAAATAGATGGCCTTCTATTTTTAGATCACAGCGGAGTGACTGCTCAGTCTAAATATAGAACAGTCAAATATTATTAGCTGATAATAATATTTAGACTATAAACTTTGTCTTATTCTCTTGGAGCACTTCAGGATGAGCTACGGATGTGGTACATGAAGATCCCAGAAGGAAATACGTGGTTATCTATGGGATGACTAATATTTGCATGCAGGACTTCAGTTAGCACTCAAGTGAGTTGAGTTTAGTGGACTGGAGTTGCAGTTGATGGAGTTGTGTTCAGTTTAGCTTTGTTAAACTGGTTGTATTTAGTCTAACTGGCAAATAGACTAGAGATGAGTTGGGTGAATTAGTTATTGATTAATTCACAAGTTATTAACTCATAATACAACTAATGAATACCTCAGTTAACTCAGTTGCATGTCAGTGCATGTTCAGTTCAACAGGGACAAGTGGTAGAGAATCAGATTGCTATCAGTTGTGACTATAGTTGTGCACCAGATCTTGCACAATCAAGGGATTGAGTATGCCAATGAGTTTGCCCACGTATTTGCCCACATTTTAGCTTATGCTCACGTCCACAAAGCGTGAGTGACTATTTTGCAGGTGAAAAACGAGTTTGGTGAGCCATTCTCATCAGTTCTTGAGCAGGTATTGAGCAGTGGAGGCAGGCAAGCAGTGGAAGAGATTTGGAGATCAGATCTGAGCTGTATTGTGTGTAACAGAGGTGGAGATACTTGTGAGAAGTATTATGCTGTGTAATGTTACATGACTCAATCATTAATATACAGATAGTTGGGGTTTTTAGCGAGATGCTTTCCCCGGGATACATACTGTGTTAATGTGTGAATGCTCTTGATGTTTTATTGTTATTGATGCTGCTATATTGATGATCAACGTAGAGGAGCTTATGTATTGTGTATGTTTTCCGCAATAGTACATGATCAGGATAATCTCCATTGAATATGTGTTAAATTATTCAAAATTTCTACATTGCTAGCCTATCTATCCTTGTTTCTTTTATAAACTTACAGACAGAACCTGAAGTCAAGCCAGCTAGCCTTCGAACTGCATTTGTTATACAAATGCAAACTAGATCAATGTTGCTTCAGTTTATCTCCAGGTCTTGTTTATGAATTAAACAATAGATCTGCAAGCAATCTAATTTCCCTAAGTGGTGGCTCTAGTAACCTCTTTAGATCACCCCTGTGTTTTACATACACTGATCTTTACTTACTCGACCTAAACACCTAAACTAGATTGCAAAATGTGAGTTAAAACCTATTTGAAGTCTCGCATTGCTACCATCACACGCTGCCTTCAAGGTAGTCTGTATGCATTGCACTTCTCGAGCGCAGTAGGTGCGATGCATACTGATTTCACTATGTAACAAGTGCGATGGTCAGGGAGAGTTAACTTTACCCTCAGACTGTGGATTTTTCTCACTATTTTTAGTCCTATTCAAGAGCTTTGTTGTCTGTAGTCAGTGTAGTTCTGTGAAAACCCCCTTCTCTTGCATTATTCTGCCTCCTTAGTGCAAAGAACTATAAAAATTTTTCTGTATTATGCGTCATTTTTAGTTCTCTTTCGCAAAAAAGTAGCATAGTCGAACTGTCGTCTCTAGATCTAAAAGTGTCGTAGCTGTCATTTTCAGTTTTAGGAAACAATCCCATTGTTCTTGATAGTCAATTATACAGTTACTATTGCATAGGATTTGAATAAGTAGTTTTAAAGTGTCGAAAAGCAATTTTCATTTCAAAATTGCAAAGTGTCTCTCTTGCTTTCACTTAATTTTGAAAAAGAATTTTGTTGAGTACTGTCACTTTAAAAGTAATTCAGATTTGCACATAGCATTCTTAACATCATTCGCACATTAAGAAGGCTGAAAATAAATACATGCATGTGCATTTGAATTTTTATTGCTTGGATTGATTTAGGACTGTGCATTTAGCGTGTGCTCTGTGCTCTGTGCTTTGTGAAGAAAACATTCTTGACTTTCTTCCCATAGTAGCTAGGATTTTCATTGCTGAAAGAAGATTAAATGTTTGTTTATCAGCTTAGACTGCATTTTAGGAATTATATACACATCACATGGTGAACCTGAAAGGCAAATTGTTAAGCAAGATCAAATTAAAATAAATTCAATGAATCTAACAACGCTTTGGAACTTAACACACAACATCTAGAGGTCTAGGCTAGAGACATATTATGGCATCGTAAAACCTAGTAACTATTGCTTTCAATGTTGGTTGGGTGATTCCTCCACTCTGAGATGAAAAGTGCCAGTACAGACTTGTGCTCCCACGTACCATCGATTATATATTGGGAGACCACAATAAGCTGCATCATTTATCCTTAGGAAGCCCTGTCTACCGCCCTATCGATCGCAATGCTCTGAACACAACATTGGGGAAGATTGATTGCCGCACCGTAAAAAGTATTCTGCAGTTTTGCAATTGGTTTGGTAATCCTCTATGCCTAGATCTCCAGAGAAGTCCATTTTTCTCCTTTTCAGACTTCTTAAAGGAAAAGGTCCTCTGAGCACTTGCCACTTCAGGCTCAATAAAAATCGAAGGCGACTAGAGTCATCTTTTGTTTTTTCTCGACTCTTTAAAATTGAAAAAACAAGTTGTGTCAAAGCGTCTAAAAATTTATTTTAATCGGAATAACATCACAAATTCCCCCGTTGATCTTCAAGTTGAGAAAATGGAGTCTACCAACCAAGGATTTCCCCTTGAAGAAAATCCTAGTCCCTTCTCCTCTTGGGGAGATCTTGGTCCACCCCATATGGCCACTTTGTCACTTCCAGGATTGACAATTGGTTTGCTTGTCTGGCTCTTCTCTACCTCTGTTGTTTAGAATCCCGTAATTCCTGAACAGTCTAATCAGAAACTAGACGACACTATAGTTGCCTCCCAACCTTCTACTTCATCTGATTCTCCCTCTCCTCCTCCCTCTTCGCTTGATCAAGCCGATAAAGCTAAAAATCAAGTAACTGAGAAGAAGAAGAAGCAGAAAGAGAAAAAGGAACCAAAATCTAAAGGGGGCAACCAAGCGTCGTCTAGCGAAAATTCTCACACCACACCATCGAAACCTAATTCTCCTTGTGTCATTTGCAATGGAGACCACTATCACCGAGATTGTCCCTGCATCCCTCGGATCTTAAGGGACTGGTCTCCTCGTTTGCACAATCCGGTAGCATCAACCTCTGGCGATCATGTTGAATGCTCACCATCAACTAGTGAAAGTGAAGCACATGGAAAAAGAAGGAATCCCAGATTTCCTTGTAAGTTGTGTGAAGGCAATCATGCCATCCACTGTTGTCCCTTCCTTGACGGGGCTAAAAGAGTTTTGGATGATCGTCCGGTTTCACCGCTACGACTTCCTCCTGGATATAAAAACTCTTGCCAAGTCCTCCACCAGTTGAAAATACGGCTTGCCCGTCATTGGGGTCGACCGAAGCGTCTATCATTGAAAATGAACCCTCTGAATCCATACCAGACGAAAGTCAAAGGGTCGATATGGAAGTTGACCCAGTCTTGTCTTCAGAGTGTTCATCTTCGAATGATACCATCACTGAAGAGAAAGAGAACGACACCGTTCAAATTATTTTCATCAACACAGACTCCGTTGAACTTGGGGGTAGTCCTCCCATTCCTTTATCGCAGGAAGGAAGTTCATCAGAGTCATATCCGGCCGTCTATTCGGTCCCACCACCAAGAAACCTAGTCGTTTCCTTTGACTCGAACCTACTAGGCAGACCCCATTTACCAACCAGTGTACCATTCAGAATCTTGTACAAGATTACAGAATGGTCATGGTTGGTACCATCATTGATGAAGGGGCTTTTGTGAGTATCCTTTCCTCAACTTCTTGGAAAGTGCTTGGTTTGCCATCACTTTTGCCTGAAATGAGAAATCTGACAGGCTTCAACAAGGGAACCAGTCGATGTTTAGGGATCCTTCCAAATGTGCCCATTACTTTGAGAAGGAAAACTATTCACATGAACGTTATGGTAGCTTAGGGAACTTTATATTATAATCTACTCCTTGGATGTGACTATATTTATTGCATGGGAGCCATCATCTCCTCACTCTTTAGAGTAATGTGTTTTCCACATGAAGGCAGAATGGTCAAGCTCGTAGACCAAATGTCATTCCCCGATTCACACATCGTAAATAGTCAAATGCCATCCCCAAATGGTCTTTTCACGCAAGAAATGTCTCATCGGTCTCCAATCCGTCCACCTAATGAGCGCGAGTGATTCAGGAAGATGTGATTGAAACCTAGGGGGCATGTACCCTGGTTTATTTCGGCAGGAAAACCTTGGGTATAGAGTGGATTTCCTTGAGGGATATATGACTAGTCTGACGAACCCGTCCTCACAAGAAAATGGGATCAGGCTGGAATAAGATATCTTTGTTAAAGTTATGTGAGTGGAATGCGTCTGCGCCATTCACCTTTGTCTGTTTCGATAGACATCACCGAGGAAGCATTTTATCTGCTATGCGGATAGAACTTTCTTGGTAACCTGGAAAGTTTTCACTATACTTGGGGGCATGCAAACCTTTCCGCATGCAAGTGAAGAGTGGCTATTTATTTTTTAAATTTGTAGGACCTCTAACCCTTTAAACCCGTAAGGCTAGTTGTTTCCTAACTTGCATAAATAAAGGATCTGTGGCAAAGCTTGAGAGATGTAAGCCACTTCAAAATAGCATCTCGAATGAGACATTCTTATCATACGACTGACGAGCAATGTTGTCGTAGAGTTCAAGCTCGTTAAAAAATAAACCCTCGACGAGCAGTTTTAGCGCATAGTTCAAGCTTGTTAAAAAATAAACATAAGTCATGAGCAAATGTTTCCCCCAACGTTTAAGCTCATTAAAAAATGAACCGGTAAATAACCATTATGAATGCCTTATCGCTAGCTTTTGAGCCTTGGTCATGTTCTCGCCATCACCTCCACTCTGTTTTTAGCTGATCATTCACCCCCATATGATTGTTTACCCCTTCGAGGAACATCTGCGGAGATTGATTATGTTAGCCATCCTTGTGACACTGCTGTGATTGGAAAATTCCAAATCTTACCTGGAATTAGCTGCTACTTGAAACCATCACACGTTCCTCAAAAATGAGTCTTCTTTAAGCTCTTTTCACCTGACTTGTAAAATATGAAAATATTGCCGAGTGATTGGCCTCTTCGGCTCGTTAAAGGCATAAGAACTGATATCCCTCCTCTAGATTTTAATCTTTTTGGACTTGAGGGATTATTACACAAAACGATCGAGCGCTTGTCTTGTTCGGCTCATTAAAACTATCGAAAATTCATCCCTTTTGTATTACTTTACACTTTTTCAGACTTAATGGATTATATAACGAAAAATAATCTTTGGAGTCTCCTTTTCGTTTCTTTCAGACTCTCTAAAATTGAAAGAGACCGAGTTATCTTTGTCGTTAAAATCGTTAAAACCTAATAGCGAAAAACTCGTCCAAATGGATGAGAACAAGTTTCACTGTCGCTAGGCTCACTAAAATATAGCGACAGGTTTGCCCGAAGGGTGGATTATAGAACAAGCATATGTTATCCTCCTCAAGCTTGACAAAAATGAAGAGGTACTGGTCAGCAATGACTGGAGAAAATTGGGAAGAAAACTTGAAGAAACTTTATTGGTAGCAAGTCGCTCTTGAACATGACACTTTCCTTCTGCGTCCATGCCGGGTTGGGTTGTTCCTTCACAGGTCATCACCATTGGTCCTGTTACACTGAAATTTGTCACCATGACTATCTGCAGTTAATATGACTCCATCAATAGTCATATTATCCTCCTTGTCAAGCCTCATACCTCTGCTCTTCATGTCAAACTTCAAAAAGAGAGAAAGTCACTTAAAAACATGTTATCTCTGGGTACGCAGGTTCTCTCTACCTTGCCTGCGTGTATGCACTCCAAACACACTGTACCTGTGTACTTGTACGCTCTGTAAGCCAAAGGATGGGTGCGTACCCCTGTAAAGGTCAA